>CAWVQL010000317.1:0-54729 GCA_963932265.1 Thymelicus lineola | reverse complement strand
CCGGGATAAAAAGTATCCTATGTCCTTTCCCGAGCTCAATTCTATATCTGTACTGAATTTCATCAAAATTGGTTAAGTGGCTTGAAAAAGTTATCCCTCGGGAACAGGTCTATTTTCCGGGATAAAAAGTATCCTATGTCCTTTCCCGAGCTCAATTTTATATCTGTACTAAATTTCATCAAAATCGGTTTAGTGGCTTGAAAGAGTTATCCCACAGGAACAGGTCCATTTTCCGGGATAAAAAGTATCCTTTGTCCATTCCCGAGCTCAATTCTATATCTGTACCAAATTTTATCAAAATCGGTTTAGTGGCTTGAAAGAGTTATCCCACAGGAACAGGTCCATTTTCCGGGATAAAAAGTATCCTTTGTCCATTCCCGAGCTCAATTCTATATCTGTACCAAATTTTATCAAAATCGGTTTAGTGGCTTGAAAGAGTTATCCCTCAGGAACAGGTCTATTTTCAGGGATAAAAAGTATCCTATGTCCATTGAGCTCAATTCTATATCTGTACCAAATTTTATCAAAATCGGTTTAGTGGCTTGAAAGAGCTATCCCTCAGGAACAGGTCTATTTTCCGGGATAAAAAGTATCCTATGTCCTTGCGCAAGCTTAATTCTATATCTGTACCAAATTTCATCAAAATCGGTTCAGTGGTTTTGGCGTGGAAGAGTTATCCCTCAGGAACAGGTCTATTTTCCGGGATAAAAAGTATTCTATGTTCATTCCCGAGCTCAATTATATGTCTGTACCAAATTTCATTAAAATCGGTTCAGTGGCTTAGGCGTTATTGAGTAGCAGACAGAGTTACTTTCGCATTTATAATATTAGTATAGACTAGCTGTTACCCGCGACTTCGTACGCCGAAAATAAAGATCCCTTCATTATAGAACATGTTTTGCATAAATTGACAGCAATCTTGCCCATACTATGAAGAGAGGAGACCCGTGCCTTGTAATAGTCCATTATGGGTTGAAGCTAAAACACCTACACTTAGTACATATATCGTATTATGTAAATGAGTAAAATATTAAACAAATCTTTAGTGTTGATAATGAAATGATAACTACGATCTGATATTGTAGCGTGATTGGTGGTCAGCAAGATACTAAACTCTTCACCAAAATTACAGCAAAAGTGACATGTTCTTAGAACCCATTAATTACCCATCGGGAGAAGCATTCATAGCCCGGGCGCAGCGGCTTGTGTCGGTTCTAATAGTAATTGATGAAGTTAAACAATAGCGAGCGCGGTCGGTAGTTGGATAGGTGACCGCTAGTGGCAAAAAATTCTTGAGCTCTCCGAGCTTCGGAGGGCAGGTAAAGCTGTCGGTCCCGGTTGCTGTCGTAAGATAACAGTCGTTATGACATATTGAAGCCCGGCGTAATGACCTCCGACACTTGGGTTGATTTCTAATCCCTCCATCAATCCACACTGGAGCAAAGTGGTGGAGTATGCTCTAGGCGTCCTCAAGAGTGAGTGCTCAGTAGTGAGCCATTAATGACCCACCCATAGGAAAGGTCCCAAAATAATTGAACTTTTTAGAATTTAGAGGTTTATCTAAGTCAGGGCCTGAGAGTTTTTGAATTTTAAATTTACATTGTAATTTTACAGAATACACAAAAAACATATCTTTCTTTTCTTTTTGGGCAGCAGCAAATCAGTGATTCCTTTAGCGTTGCTAATGTACATTGGCGAAAGTGACCACTTACCATGAGGTGACTCATCTGTTCGTTTTACAACTTCTTACTCCAAACATACTCTAAACTTACAACCTCTAGTTTTAGCCCTTAGGGAATGTATTACCAAAAAATCATGTTACAGTTATTTTTGTTTTATGTAAGATTACATACTAACTACCAACTTTCACAGTTTTACCTTAAAAAACCGGGCAAATGCGTGTCAGGCCACGTGCAATATTGGGTTCCAAAGTAGTAAGTTTATTGACTATTACTCATTAACTACGATACTTATGTTAACATAGCCTTGATAGTTTTCCTTATAAATTCATCGTATAACCTATTTTTGAGAATTTTTTCACTTGTCCAACTCCAACCGTTTAGCCGTTAGGGGGGACACTTGACTTGACTTGGGTACCCAAAATTAGCACTTTCAAGTCAAATATTTCGCAAACGGAACCCTACATCCAAAAATGGTCTCAAAAGACCCATAATATTTTTGAAAAAACTTTTCAACGATACCCCACACTATAGAGATAAATAAAAATTAATCCTCACGTTACCTGTAGCGGAGTTACCCCGAAAAAAAAATTATTTTCAGTAGTTTATTCTACGATTTTGGAGTTTTAATAAATATGTATATCCATGCCAAATTATAGCTTTCTAGCACTAAGGGTCTCGGCGCTTTGTTTTGGACAGACGGACAGACTGACGGACGGATATGACGAAGCTATTAGGGTTCCGATTTTACTTCAGAACCCTAAAAATGACGAAGTTTCGTATAAACATTCCCTGAATTAACCCTTTAAAGATTGATTTTTCAAATTATGTTAAAGTTAATTTTTGTTTATAACAGTCGAACTGAGAACCTGCTACTTTTTTGAAGTTGGTTAAAAAACCGGCTAATAGCGTGTCAGCCTAGGTCACTTGTAATATAGGGTTCCGAAGTTCTAAGTTTATAGAACTCAATACCTACGTATGCTAATACAGCCATGATATTCAAAAGGAAAACCCTTTTGAATTCATGTTAATGCTATTGCCATGAATTTTTTTACGTGTCCAACACTTACGAATATTTTGCCAACAGACCCCTCAATCGAAAAATGGACTTAGCAGGCCCATATTATTTTTGAGAGACCTTTACCACTATGGGGTGCGTGACGGAAAAAAATTATCCCCATATTGCCTCTAGGAGAGGTATCCTAAAAACATATTTTAAAAAATATTATTCTACCAGTTTAAAGTTTCAATAAACATGTATATCCTTGCTAAATTACAGCTTTCTAGCACTAAGGGCCTCTGCGCTATGCTACGGACGGACGGATGGACGGAAGGACGGACGGGCATGATGAAACTATGAGAATTCTGTTTTGACTTCGGAACCCTAAAAAGAGTCATAAAAATCGCTTCATAAATAACGAATCTATACACTACATATAGCAAAATTTGACCTTATCCCTCAGGAAAAGGTCTGTTTTCTGGGATATAAAGAATCCTATGTCCTTTCCTGAGCTCAATTCTATATCTGTACTGAATTTCATCAAAATCGGTTTAGTGGCTTGAAAGAGTTATCCCTTAGGAACAGGTCTATTTTCCGGGATAAAAAGTATCCTATGTCCTTTCCCGAGCTCAATTCTATATCTGTACTAAATTTCATCAAAATCGGTTTAGTGGCTAGAAAGAATTATCCCTCAGGAACAGGTCTATTTTCCGGGTTAAAAAGTATCCTTTGTCCTTTCCCGAGCTCAATTCTATATCTGTACTGAATTTCATCAAAATCAGTTTAGTGGCTTGAAAGAGTTATCCCTCAGGAACAGGTCTATCTTCCGGGATAAAAAGTATCCTATGTCCTTTCCCGAGCTCAATTCTATATCTGTACTGAATTTCATCAAAATCGGTTTAGTGGCTTGAAAGAGTTATCCCTCAGGAACAGGTCTATTTTCCGGGATAAAAAGTATCCTATGTCCTTTTCCGAGCTCAATTCTATATCTGCACTAAATTTCATCAAGATCAGTTTAGTGGCTTGAAAGAGTTATCCCTCAGGAACAGGTCTATTTTCAGGGATAAAAAGTATCCTATGTCCATTGAGCTCAATTCTATATCTGTACCAAATTTTATCAAAATCGGTTTAGTGGCTTGAAAGAGCTATCCCTCAGGAACAGGTCTATTTTCCGGGATAAAAAGTATCCTATGTCCTTGCGCAAGCTTAATTCTATATCTGTACCAAATTTCATCAAAATCGGTTCAGTGGTTTTGGCGTGGAAGAGTTATCCCTCAGGAACAGGTCTATTTTCCGGGATAAAAAGTATTCTATGTTCATTCCCGAGCTCAATTATATGTCTGTACCAAATTTCATTAAAATCGGTTCAGTGGCTTAGGCGTTATTGAGTAGCAGACAGAGTTACTTTCGCATTTATAATATTAGTATAGATTATAATTACCTCCATAAGGAAAGCCTAATGGCTTAACATGTGTAACGCTCGTTTTTCCTCTGTAAAAAAACATAAACGTGTACTTATTTACGCGCGTGAGAAGTTATACTTCTTTGGCATGAAAAAAAATCAATAAAAAAAATTCAAGAAAACAGTAGGTATTAAAAAAATATTAAAAAACCAGTATTAAAAACAATATTCAGAAAAACAATATTAAAAAACAATAATAAAATAACACTCAAAAACAATATTCTAACAATATTAAAAAACAATATAATAAAAACAAAAATAATGATTTTTTCAAAACGATCGTATTTAAAAAAGCTTTTTTAAAAAACGTTTTTTGTCACCGTTGTTTTTGTGTTCCAAATCGTTACCGTTCGTGTTACAAATCTTAAAATTTCACTCTCATCATTTTTTCCATTTATTTCATTACGCGCCTAAAGAAGTACTTATAACTTCAAAAATACGCAAGAATGCACTAAACTTGTGCTCTACGAAACGTGTGCTGAGAAATAGGGATTCTTTTTAATAAAAACACATTTAAATTTCATTACGAGTAAAAGGCGGAATTGCTCCAGTTTATTTCCTAACCGGCAGTAAACCTGGCGATGCGATATTAAAAATTGAAGGTTATTTATTACCTACGTTTACTAGGTCCAGCTTAATACTCCTACTGGGAGTTGAAACAATTGAAAAGGAAGTAATTGGGAACATATTGGGAGATAACTTATTTATGTGTATCTACACAAATAACTCTCTCTTCATGGCCTTGGGAAACCTTTGTTCATGATTGAAAGCAGTGTATCTGTAAATATTAATCGTAATCTTTTTATCTTTCAAAATTAATTTATATATCATATCCCGTATATATTTCCGTAAATAGAGCCTTTTCCTGAGATGAAACGCATCCCATTATTTCATCCAGGTTTAATTTAGATTAGTTAATAGACATTGACACTTTCATATTAATAGAAGAAAAAAATAATGTTTACTTTACGAATTACAATTGTCAAGGTATGCCTTTAATACGATTCCCAGTGTCATGGAATATGGAGTACTATGGACCGAGCACATTGGACATTCTTCGGTCATATAGGTCTGCCCTAGCCTGGAAACGAACCGCAGGGTCAATTCTAACTAAGCTATGGTGTTGAGCCGATCCTGGGTATCATCATAAACTTCGAATGCTTTTGAACGTCAAAAGTGGACCATATCTTTCATCTTTCGACGAGCCAAATAGTCAAATTACGGCTGATATGATGCTACGAAAAAAAACGAGTTATTTATCGCTAAAATGCCACCGGCAAGCTCCAGTATCAATAGAATTCCTCGCTTAATACCTCGGAGATTCCAGTTTATTTCGTTATTACAAATTCCTTTCCTTTCCACCAATGATTTTGCGATGAATGTCTGGCCAAATAACGCTCAATTAGACTGTTTGTTCGGCAAATCTTGACGTACGTGTAAAATGAGGTATTGTCGAGCCGGGGAATATTTCAATTTGTGTAATGTTTTGCTATTAAGTCGGCATATTAGCGTACTAGCGCTCTGCCCGCAGCTTTCTCCGAGTTTGCGGGATAATAAGTACCCCATATCCTATTCCAGATCATGGTCTATTAGAGTGTTAAATTTTATGAAAATCCGTTCAGTAGTTTTTGCGTTAAAGGGAGACAAATATTGTTGCGAAGAGGTGGGTGTGCTTAGGCACTTAATTATTTCAAAGAAAATTACTTAAAACTTGTAACAAAATTTATTAACGGTAGACGCCATTACAGAGCCATAGGAAGTAAAAATTTATATACAGAAAAGTCATTATTGACATTCTAACTTATGTTTAATCTTCAATAGAAAATAAACTGCCAGGAGCTCGAACATTCCCCCGGGCGTTGAAAGCTGAGCTTTCAACCAAAAGATTAAAGAGGGAGCAACGGGCATATCTTGTTAAAAGACCTCCGAATCCTTCCAGCAGTCGTCTTAATATCAGCAACACGGACAATGCCATCAGTTCCAGGATGAATGGCAACAACACGGCCTAATCGCCACTTAAGGGGTGGGAGACCATCTTCTTTTACCACCACCAACGAATCAAGTTTCAGGCCATCCTTACAGGAACGCCATTTGCTTCTCTGCTGTAGTTCTGCAACGTACTCTTTGCTCCATCTGGCCCAAAAGTGTTGACGCAATTGCTCAATACGTTGAAACCTTTTCAGACGAGTAGTTGGCTGATCGTTATAGTCAGGCTGAGGTAAAGATGTAAGTGGTCGGCCGATTAGAAAATGTCCTGGCGTTAACGGTGAATAATCTGCTGGATCTGAATCGGAATTTAGGATGGCTTCGATTTGCGTGAGTGTGGTATAAAGCTCTTCAAATGTTAAATTACAATTTCCCAACACTCGTTGCAAGTGAAATTTAGTTGATTTCACCCCGGCTTCCCAAAGACCAAGTGCGGAGAATAAACTGGTATGAAATAGAAGTTAATGTTGTCGTTGGCCAGATCACTGCATAAAAAATGACTTCTTGATTTGAGAAATTTTGATAAGTCATTGTACGCACCAACAAATGAGGTGCCGTTATCAGAATATATGTGTTTAGGTTTGCCTCTACGAGTGATAAATCGCCGTAAAGCAAGTAAGTAATGATTGCTCGTCAAGTCACCTACAAGCTCCAAATGAATGGCTTTGGTTGTAAAGCAGACAAAAATCGCTATATAACTTTTAATTAATTTACAACCGCGACCTTGACGACTGGCACACATAATCGGACCTGCGTAATCAACTCCAACTGTTTCGAAAGGATGACCACCTGGAACAAGACGCTGCTGCGATAAGTTCCCCATCAATGGAGTTACTATTTTACCTGACATACGTCTACATCGCACGCAGTTGTGGTACGTAGCTCTGGCCAAATTACGACCTCCAATGCGCCAATAAGCTTCTCTTATTGAAGCTAACAACAATTGTGGACCAGCATGCATACCTAAGTCTTTTATGTTCATAATCAAAAATTAATTTTGTAAATGGATGATTGGACTGTATAATTATAGGATGCTTTTTATCGTAAGAAAAAGATGAATTGTCAAGACGACCCCCTACACGCATTATTTTATTTTTATCCAGAAATATATTAAACTTTAATAATAAACTCTTTTTAGGTATGCTACCATCATTGAGCAATAACTTATATTCTGGAAACGATTCGTCTTGACATTTTGAAAGTAATTATATTTAATGCATTTTGCAGTTCATCATTTGAAATGAATTTGGTTAAAGAATTTTGCTTTCTGCAAATCCTAATAAAACGCATAACATATGCTACAGAACGAATTAATCGTAAATAATTAGAGAAACGAGCGAAGTCAATAAAATCGTTATGTGTTTTATTTTCAAGATCAACAACATTTAGTGAAACCTCAGGACGAGTCTCGGGTAACATTTCTTTACACGAGGGCTGAACTGGCCAAAGAGACGAATCCTTCCTTAGAAAATCAGGGCCATTCCACCATAAAACCGAATTTTGCAAAACACTTATATCCACGCCACGAGATATTAAGTCTGCTGGGTTTTGGTCAGTTGGGACGTGCTTCCACTTACAGTTACCTGCCTTGTCTAGAATTTCACCTACGCGATTGCGTACAAATGGCTGAAGTCTAGAAGGCATCATTTGTAACCATCCCAAAACTATGGTGGAATCGGTCCAAAAGTAAACCTGATTGATTTTAACTCGAAGTGAATTCGTGACCTTCTCATACAGTCGAACTGCTACGAGCACACCACACAACTCCAACCTTGGTATGGTCGTGGGTTTAATTGGTGCTACTCGACTTTTGGCCATTAACAAACGAACAGTGACTTCCTGTTGGGTATTCACGGTACGCACATATACGCATGCGCCATACGCGCTTTCAGACGCGTCAGAAAAAATATGTAAATCTACAGTGATATAAGAATCACACATAACAAATCTTGGAATATTTAAATTTAATAAAAGTGGCATTGATTTAACAACATCATGCCAGCGCTTACTGATTTCTGGCGACAATGGCTCGTCCCACGACAATTTGTCTAACCAGAGTTTTTGTAGTAACATTTTCATTTTAATGACGTAAGGCGCTAAAAGCCCTAAAGGGTCAAATATTCGTGCAATAACTGACAATAAATTACGCTTTGTATTACCTTGAGGAATAACATCAGTGATTGGAAAGCAGAGTTCATCCGAATCTGCACGCCAGCCAAGACCTAATAACTTGCTAGGCTCCTGAGATCCAATATTTAAATTAATTGATGTTTGAAAGGATTCAGGCACAACTTGAGGTGCGTTTGATTTCCATTTCCTCAATGGCATCTTAGCTAATGCGAGTGCATCTGTCAAATCTTTACGCATAGATTTTAGTTCTTCTAGATCGTCACAACCGGTAAGCAAGTCATCGACATAAAAGTCGTGCATAATTATGTGACCAATTTTGTTATTTGAACAGTCAAGTCCTACTTGCTTAAGACATCTGGTAGCTAAATATGGAGCACTGGCTGTACCATAGGTAGCAGTATTCAACTGAAATTTCTTCATAGGCTCATTTACAGTATCACGCCAGACAATCTCCTGCAGATACCTGTCAGACGGATGAACCATTATCTGCCTGTACATCTTTTCCACATCTGCAGACAAGATGTACTTATGCTGCCTAAAACGAAGAAGTAAGGACAGCAAGTCGTCCTGAACTGTAGGACCTACCATTTGTATGTCATTCAAAGAGAGGCCTGATGTTGTAGGAGAACTCGCATTAAATACAACGCGAAGCTTTGTCGTCGTACTGGACTCACGCAAAACTCCATGATGTGGGATGTAGTATGCATTTGGATCAAAATTACCCCCATTATATTGTGTAAGTTCAGACATGTGGCCTAAAGTCTGGTATTCCGACATAAAATCGTAATACAATTTACTAAAATCAGGCTTGGCCTTAAGCCTGCGTTCCAAAGAGTAAAAACATTTTGAAGCTCGTTGGAATGAGTCTCCCAAAACATCAGGACTCTGCCTGAGAGGGATACGAACACAATAACGACCGTCGTCTAAGCGTGACGTATTATTAATAAAATGTTCTTCACACATTTTTTCCTCAGGTGAATAATTTGATGAATTAAAGGCAACTTCCTCTAATTGCCAAAAACGTGATAAATCATTACGAATAATATTAATATCATTGTCTTCATCAGAACGAATCTTAGCTAAGTTACATTTAATGCCGTTAGAAAATAATGCAATGTGATTGCTAACGACTGGTCCAGATATTATCCATCCTATACTAGTTTTACAAAGTACAGGAGTACCTTTACTTAGCTTAATTATTTGTGACCCTAACAGATCCCAAAAGAGATCGGCGCCTATTAAGATATCAACATCACCAGGCTTATAAAATGTAGGATCAGCTAAGCAAATATCAGATGGAATATTAAGATCAGATAAATCAATTTCATGACACGGTACATTATTAGTAATTAATGGTAAAACGAAACAATGAAGGTCAGTAGAAAATCCATCATCAAGGGATTTCATGTTGACACGACACGTCTTACCTACGTGGGAAACCACGCTATTTATACCTAAAATTGACTTATCTATCTGTCTGGTAACGAAATTTAACCGCTGACATAGTCGTTCTGTAATAAAACATGATGTACTCCCGCTATCGAGTACCGCGCGAACAATATGTTCGCGATTATTGTTGTCATACAATTTTACTAAAGCAGTTGACAACAACACTTCACTTTGTTTAATATTATATGAAGGTGATAAGTTTGCCGACAAAGCGACATTATTTGAGTCTTGCCTAGGATGAGAAGACTCGATATTACATACACCACTACTCGAACGTTCATTCTGAATGTTTCCTGTCTGGTTAGGCCTAGCTACATGAATAAGGGTGTTGTGCTTTCGTTTACATAGTTTACACCCAGGCTTTTTGCAGTGATTAGCGAAGTGACCACTTTGGAAACAGTTAAAACAAATTTTATATGCTGGCAGTAATTGTAATCGAGCATCGTTACTTAATGCCAGGAACTGCGGACAATTAATTAATCTGTGATCACCATTACATTTTAAGCAACACTTATTAGGTGAGTTTGTACTTGAACGGGGAGTTGTGATCATAGATTTTACTATCTTAGAACTAGACCTGTATGTTGTATCTATATTACGAGATGTTTCAAGTGTCTCAAGTAAGTCCGCGTGATTACGCATAAATTGCATAAAATTATTAAATGTTACGGAAGTATTTTTATCTATTCGACCTCTATACTGCTCCCATTCACGGTAAGTTTTTGGATCTAACTTATGACTTACAATATAGATTAACAACGTATCCCAATTGGTTACAGGCTCACCTAATGACTCTAGTGCTCGCAAATTCTTAGTAACATTGTCCATTAAATGTTTTAAAGTCAAAGATGATTCTTTTGTAACTGTTTCCATATTAAATATAGCAGACACATGATTCCGTACGAGTAGACGCTTATTGTCATACCTGTCACACAAAAGTTCCCACGCGATAGCATAGTTACAAGCAGAGAACTCGACTGATTGGATTATCACCGCAGCAGCCCCTTCCAGACACGCACGTAAATAATGGAACTTATTAATATCATCGATATCATCATTCGAATGAATGAGGCTCACAAAGCTGTCTCTAAACTCAAGGTAATTGTGATATGATCCGCTGAATTTGGGTAAATTAATTGTAGGTAACTTAACGAGCTTACGGTTACTTACATGCGAAATCTTATCGTCATTTACAGACTTATCTACATTACCATTATATTTTAATAATAAGTTTTGAGCTTTAGCTAGTGACTTATAGTAAAATGCCTCAAATTCTGAACGTTCGATATACTGTGGACTGGCGTCTTCCACAGAACATTCCAACTGTAACTGCACCTCATCATATTGGTTGTACAACGACTCCATCTTACCAAAACGCAACTGTAATTCCGCGGCATCCTCATCATTTAAGGTTTCCGCACCAAGTGCATCAATGTACTTGGAAAATACAGTCAACCGGCCTTTAAAACTTGCTCTTTTCTTAACTAACTCCTTCTCTTTAGTGGCCATTGGGAAGACGAGGGAAGACAACCTGGAATGCATACACTACCGTAAAAAAGTGTAATTAAATACTAAACAAGTTAAGTAACTTTCATAATGAAATTATAAATAATTTTCCAACTTTTAGTTATAAAATTTATATCTTACAATTTTAGCTTATTACAATTGTATTACAAACCTTTTATTTTGGATTAGCACTAAAAATGAATACCTGAATGAGTGTTGGGTGCTTATTATAAATAAACCTATACCAGCTTCCTTGTTTCAACGCAAATCAAGCCAGCTTAG
The DNA here is from genome assembly GCA_963932265.1 of Thymelicus lineola. Classification (NCBI taxonomy): domain Eukaryota; kingdom Metazoa; phylum Arthropoda; class Insecta; order Lepidoptera; family Hesperiidae; genus Thymelicus; species Thymelicus lineola. The sequence goes on along the minus strand of CAWVQL010000317.1, from coordinate 43,235 downwards.
CTCATACACTCCACTCCTCTTCTTGATTTTAATTTCTCCAAAATCTGGTAGTCTTCGATAATTATATAAATATCCAGATCCGGCTCGCTCTAGGACCATGTTGCGAAGAGGTGGGTGTGCTTAGGCACTTAATTATTTCAAAGAAAATTACTTAAAACTTGTAACAAAATTTATTAACGGTAGACGCCATTACAGAGCCATAGGAAGTAAAAATTTATATACAGAAAAGTCATTATTGACATTCTAACTTATGTTTAATCTTCAATAGAAAATAAACTGCCAGGAGCTCGAACAAATATCCAAGGATACTACATGGTAGTGTTGCTGATACAGAACTCAAAGATGCAAAGAACCATCTTTTCAAAGAAATAACCACCTTTGTCGTCTGCGTCTACGAAACGGGAAGATTACTTTCAAAGTAATCGATCGATTATTTCTTCCATGGATGGAGACTTTTTTGCATCGATTGTTAATTTTGTGATACAATATATTTACTTTAAATGGATACTATATTCGTTTTAAATTGCGAAAATATTTTAACCTGGCCTTGCCTTCGCCGGAATTCCAAAATTTTTCGGAAACAAACTCCCTCTTTTCTACTCTCTACGAATAAAAGTTTCAAATAGTTTTGTTGGGGAAAAGAGAAAAAACATTTATCCCCACTTTACCCGTAGCCCCTGTACGCTCAATTTTTTTTAGATTTCATTTTAGGATTTGTACTTTAAATAAGTATGCATGCCAATTTGCAGCTTTCTAGCTCTAACGCCCCAACTCAGAGTCACTAACGGTTACTTTAATCGCTCCTTAGTGAAGAATCACCATACAAATTCTGTACTAAGAAGCGATTAAAGTAACAGTACTAATTATAGAATTTGTATGGTGATTCTTTACTAAGGAGTGATCCTTAGTATAGACTAAGGAGCGATTTTAGTAACTGTTAGTGACTGAGTTGGGGCGTAACTGTAATATTATACTCTAAGGGCGTAAGTCTCTGCGCTATGCTGCGGACGGCTACTAAACCCTAAAAAAACATGTATTTCAAAGATTTTTTATCAAGGAATATTATTACATTCTTTATTAATATATTCAGTAGCAGAATGACCAAACTAATTACAATGACAAAGGTCACACACGCAGTACCGCCGGCGGCGAGGGCTTGATTGCGCTTACCTTTGATAGCTCCCTTTGTTCTACAGGGCTCGATAATTCTGTTCTAGCGACAAAGTAGACTTGAATTGAATTTCCAATGGACAATAATTATGTTTCTTGAGGTTAGGTATACATTGGTATCCTATGTGTATGGGTACCCTTGTGATTTTTCGCTGTGTACAAAATCTTGTTTCAAACATGATTTTAGAAACCGGCTAAGTGCGGGTCAGGCCACGCAAGGTTCCGAAAGTGTAAGTATATCGATTAATACTCATTAACTTAATAACAAAACATATGATCAAAATACTTTACTCGACTGTTTTATTACGAAATGAAGTGAACTTGAAGGGTTGTTGTCCTTAATGAATGTCATTTTATCTGCAACAAATCAAAACAAAAAACAAAAAGGAATGACAGTTAAAGATACCCTGTTCTTTTAAGTTTAATATAGTATCCATAAACAATCAATAATTCTACTCAGGATCAGAGAAATTCGAAAAAAACAGGGGGAAGGAGACGCTTGACTTTAAGAAAAATGGGCAATTTAAAGCCAAATATTCCACAAACTGGCCCCTAAATTGGAAAACGATCAGTGGAATCAGTTCAATAAAGTCATCGATACACCACTTGTGATAGTAACCTCATATATTTGTTACTGAACTTAAGTGTCAATTAAAATGACAAACCAAAAATATTGCGCCAGTCTTTATTAACGTCTACCTAGTTTTAGCAAGAACTTTATATATAGATAGATACATCTGGACGGCGAGTTTCGAAGAGGTACTTGGAAATGTATCACGTGATATTAGATGAATATCCCCTATTATTGGTCGAATACCCTATCATTGGTCGAATACGTACGCGCCCGACGCCCTAAGCTACGAGTCTTAAGATCAACGTCCATCAGACCTATGATTGTTAGAAATTGTTCTTGGTGAATACCCTATTGAGATGACGTAATGTCTAGACAGTGTCGAGTTTTCATTCAACATCAAAAGCGATGGACCACTGCAAGTTTTCACACTACGCCATTGACACTACGCTAATGTTTCAAACATCTTACAAAATATTAGGGTAGGTATGTGTGATATGAAAACACACTAGCTTCCAATAGTACAGTGGCATTATTACAGTTTTAACTGATTTTACGAGGAAGTGTATTCAGCAATGCAGTATTTACCTCGTGCGTCAGTTCTTCGAATGTTTTCACGGTTACTGGAAACTATTTGAAACTAGCGCTTTGCCCGCGGCTATGCCCGCATTTTCCGATATAATAAGATAAGTCTTAAGGTTGTCTGGAAGAGATCGCTGTGTAGCGATAAGGCCGCCTTTTGTACCTCATTATTACCTTTCAAATTAAACTATTTTGAGGCATTTCGGTTGTATTCTTTCAAAGTCTATAAAGGACAACCTATTGCGATGAACGAAGCTCCGTGAGCTGGTATCTGTAAAGTATGTATACATGGTCAACTAAATAGAACCAACGAAAAAGAATAGTTTAACTTGTCATTGAGAATGTGAAAAGTCAACATATTAATTTTATTAAATACGTATATTATTATCAAAAGCTGCTTATTTCTTATGCCCTAATACAACCGTATAAACATTTTTGTGTTATTAATGAAACAATTTCCCCAACAAGTCGAGGGTTTTCCATTGTCAATCAGGTATTTTTATTTTATAGCAGAAGTAAATTATTCACCTCTAATTGTTTGGTCGTAAATCTGTTCGGATGCATCGAGTGGTGTAGGGTAATTAGATATGTAATAATACCTCACTTCAGGTAAAATGAAACCTTAAATTACTTCGGGAATATTAATGCTTATAATATAATGTCTTCCCGAGTGCATTTTAATTTAACTAACATTCGGTTCATACGCTTGAATCTTTCTTTTTTTGTTTGTATCCTAAATAGTTGTTGTTAAAATTACTGAAAATTGTAAAAGGCTGTTTCTTATTATATTTTTCAAAAAACAAAGTTGAATATATAAAATGTGGTTTAATACTTTAAATTAGACTAGAATCTTTCAGTTTTTTTCATTTTACTGTCGTGTACATACCTAGACATTTAGTTATTAATGCCAATATTCAGAGACTTCTGTGTAATATTTTTAAATGAAGTCGCCAAAGAAGAAATTTCTGCCTAAGTTCATCGATTTCTTACAGATTGATGCACTGATTTACATTTTTTGCTTCCAACGAAAATAGTTGAAAGTTCATACTAGTTATTTAAGATAGTAATTTTAATAATAGACCACAATCGGTTGCCTATAGACATGCAACACATAAGTAGCCAACGCGTCGCCAATGTTGTTTAGCCTACTTTGAAACACGTCATCGCTATCGCCTACACGTTTCTATTCCAACAAGGAGCCTCTGCACACGGTGTATTTTTACGGCGCCGAAGACGCGCGTATACGCGCTGCAAACGCGATCGAACGCGGAAAACGCAAATTTCCGCACACCTAGGGGAAGGGGGGGCATAACGGGGACGTTAAGGGAAATAGCCAATAACAGAATAAACAAAATATATTAAGTAATTATTATAATCATAACACTTTGGTTACATATTAGGGTTATCATTTGGCATAGAATTTTGCGAAGTAACTAATCAAATAATGCTTAAATTTTAATTTTACGAAACCCTCATGAAAACCCCATTGTGCCCCGTGGTAGGGGCAGTATGGGGTACATGGTTATTTTATTCACAATATGTGCAGATGTGAATTTCTTCTGGATTCTCGTCATCAAAACGAGCACAGCGTGTATGACACCATCGTCTGTATAGCTGGCAGGCCACCCAAACCTCCGCAGACTTTAAATATGTATGTTTCTCATCAAGGCAATACAGGCATAAATTATCCTCGTCTACGTTTTGTATAATGTATGTATTGCTTCTCGAACTTTTCTTTTTGTACGTTCGTACCATATGTAATACCTAAAACAAAGTTAAAATTCCAATATCAAATATTCACATCATTCCTTTAGGCTACCTTACATAATGGGGTACCCCGTCATGCCCCATAGCCATGACCCCGTCATGCCCCCACTAGTAACATTATTTGAAATAATTGACAAAAAAACGAATCGATAGTTAGAGTGATTTTGTTTAAAACATATCAATAAATAATATCTCTACAAAAACACAACAAACAAACAATAATAGTAATGAAAACACTTATCTTTTTACATGTGTTTCCGTATTCACTCAAAATTAGATGAAACCACATCATAAAAAAATTATTTTCGTAAAAACCAAACGACTGCAGACTAGTCGCCGGTCACTGTCGGATTAAATACTGATACAAAATGGCCATCTAGAAACGTCTACAACAACAAACGTCTAGTGTGCATCGTTACTTGTTTGTTTGGATGACCCCGTCGTGCCCCGTGACCCCGTTATGCCCCCCTTCCCCTACAATGATTTCGAACCACAGTTCGAACGCACGCGCCGTAACTATATAGTATAACGTTGCCGTATAACTAGGGCAACGTACACCGCCCTGGCAATATTATTTAATAATTTCGTCATTTAAATTACACAGGTAATTAATTCCAGCTTCTGTAATTATGAAAATTTGTTACAAAGTTTGTGGAACTATTCGAAATGGGTCTAATAAAGAGCATTCAGTTTACTTGAGCAACTTCTAAACGGTGCAATATTTTTCTTTAGTGCTGCACAAATTAGCACTAATTACCTAATTATAAATCGTTTTCAAATTCAGTGTTCAGCAGACACGCAAAGATTACTTTATTATTATTTAGCTAAAATTTTTACCACAAAAATTTCAACAATCTGCTTTTTCGTCATATATAGCGCCGTGAATGCGCGTATTTGATACGCACGTCGTCGACGCGTTAAAATATATCGTGTGCACGGGCTCTATTTAACAAACAATATAATCTTTTTCTGGCCAAGAAAACACAGTTTGTTATTTCCTTTCGACGCAAAAGTGACGTGTACCGTCTGACGTATACGGTATACGTGTTGTTATCGATGACGCCCACGCAACGCTTTCGCCAGATATGTTTATATCTGCGTGTGCATTCTGTCGATTTTGATCCTAATCTAGCATCAAAAAGAGTATGAATCATTCAATGGCGCCAGTGATAATCTTTCTGAGGTCAATGGTCGTAAGTAGGTACTCTCAACTCTCTCTCTCTCTCTCTACTCTCAGATGCAGTATTCTTTCCAAGATATTAAAGATGTTAAGATTGGATAGGGTAGTGTTACCATTAGTGTTGTCAGATTATTTCGTTTTACTGAAAATTTAAGGATATTTAAGATTGCATTTTTGTACCGTAAATTAAATTAAATTGAAGAAAGTAATTAAAGCAATTAAAGATTTTTTTTCAATTTTCATTTGATTGTGGCTGGTGCTGAATGTCTGAGGTTTAAATGATTCTTCAGTGTTTATTTCTTCAACATTTAGAGCCTTCATAATAACGATATTATTATTTATGATATTATTATTTCAGAATCATGTTTCTTGCAGAAGGATGTCGATTATTACCTACAATAAACAATTTTACGGTACTGTAGTAATTTGTAATTATAACGTGACAGGCACAAAATGAAAAGAATTTAATTTTAAAAAGCACAATTTAATGTTAAAACAAGTTTTTGTTTACTTTTAATATTTTTTTAACTAGTGCCTAGGTACATTGATATTTCATAATGTGTAAAGTGTCAAGATTTACCAAATAAGATCCGTCTAAAAAAACGGAAATTGTAACTTTTTAAAATTATAATTGTTGCATTTATTATTTATTCATAAACTTTTTTACATAATAATATTATTCAAGATTCGGATTCAGATGCTGAAATAATGTCAAATAATATGAAAAAAATATATTTGGGAGATCTGAGAACATGGTCTTGAGCCGAGATCGGTTTATTAATAACATAAGGTTAAGCCTACTGGCTTAGCCCTGTTAATAAACCTACTCGACGACCAACTGGCCTGGTTCCAACCCATTAATGGCCCACTACTGGGCACGGGTCTCTCTTCTTGAGGAGACCTAGAGCACACTCTACCACGCTGCTCCAGTGTGGATTGGTGGAGGGGTTAGTGGCCAACCCAATTATCGGAAGTTTTCAAACCGCCCGAGGGCCTCCGACATGGCTTAACGACTGTTATCATATGATAACAACTGGGACCGACGGCTTTACGTATCCTCTGAAGCACGGAAACGCTCAAGAATTTTTTGCCACTAGCGGTCACCTATCCAACTACCGACCGCGCCCGCTATTGCTTAACTTTGTCGATCACTTAAGAATTAAGATCGACGCAAGCCGCAGGGCTATGAGCGCTTCAACTCATACTGGCCTAGCCTTATTAATACGCCTAGTCGCCTAGCCTTCTCCCTTAATAGACTCTGTCACTCCACTGCACCCAGTCCTGGGCCCTGTGAATCCTGGATTTTTCAGTTTATTTTGTAGTCTTCTTTGGCTAATTTGATTATCTGTGAGCCTTTATTTTATCTAAAATATAAAAAAACAGAATGTCGAATCTTAGGAGACAAATCCCAAACAACAAAAAAAGATCGCAGTTTCTTAAGTATTTCGTTTTATTAATTACGTACGTTAAGGAAATGGAAGGGACGGAAAAAGACTGTTTCTTTGAGAACAAGGGAAATTTTCCATTAAAGTCAAGGTCGCTTTCGCTTAGGTACCTGCCATTCTCGTATCAGTGACAAACATACTTGACATTTTTACCCGGACGCTATTACGTCCGTATACAACATGCAGTTGGTGCTCAAACTTTTGTACCTAGTATCTAGGTTGAGTCTAGGTTGTATCTAGGTTGTATCGTTTAGTTAGTCTATTATATTGTAAATAATTTACTTCAATATACACTGCAGTGCCCACTGATCAACTGTTTTCTGCCAGTAACTTCCGGACAGAAAACATAAACGGCATGGTTTTTGACGTGGATGAGCACGGTAGCGTGTAAATACAGGAAATACGTAATCCAGCTGGGTACTTTTCTTCCTCAGGCAAATAAAAGGCGGTGAGTTCTACCTTATCTATTGATCTGTGGCAGTAACTATAATAAAACTAAAATCTTACGTATTTTATACTGATTTTTTCTATTTGGCTGACAACGTGTCCTGGTTAAGTTAACCAACTTAACCCGTATATAATACAGGTTATGGCAAGAAAGTATCATTAGGTGATCGGTCTAACTGTCCTTTTCTATTAATAGGTATGAAATTTTTTTCAAGTCTGAATCAAAGTGCGAGATATGGATCCAAGCTTCTATAAGCTATAGATATTGTGACGTAGTTCTTCTCTTTTAGACTTAATAGCTTAAGGGCCTAGTCTCGTAGTTCACAAAATAAGAATCGCGTGCGGCTAGTCCAAACGTCAAGCGTCTGCACGTAGGCTCCCCGCAGTCCCCGCATTCATCCTACATAGCGTAATTATTTGACTAGTTCGGAAAGTTGCTCTACTAAGTATTTTTTTTTTCTATAGAAGAGTTGTCTGTGTTTTTGTGTTCTATAGTATCCCCAATATAGAAAATCTAAAGGCTGCAGTCTTGCAAAATTCACTCGCGGCGAATTATTTTCACAACTTTGTACATGTTTTCATACAAAGTAGTGAAATATCATAAAATATTATTATTACACAAAATAACCATAATATAAGTAATAGCTGGTTATTTTAAGTTTTTTAAGTTCATCTAGGTGGATTTTGTTAGGTAAATCAATAGTTAAATACAGGTCTTTCGCGCCCAAAGTAATTTAGAGTTATGTTTGTGCGCTTACTTTATGGCAACAAAGAATTAATTTACAAATCTGTTCTGCTCATAATTAGCTCCACATTCTTGTCTTGAAAATTTACTGAATATTTTTTTCTAATTATCTTTCATTTCTTAATTCCGAGGTCACAATTCCATCAAAATTCTCTGTTTTTTATCTCTTTACAAATGGTTTGTTTCATAATAAATAAGCATCGTATGTATGAAAAAATTTGATTATTTTAATGCCATGAGTTCAATAAAGCAAACACAAAAACTGCACCAAATGCAAAAAATGCATGGAAAATTGGGTGCCAACGTAGAAGTGATGAAGAGAAATAGAATCCAAAGGTAAGTAGTTATATTATTCATGTTTAGGGCCTAACTACAGGGGCAAAGCAGCCGGTATAGAACAAATTTTTGTATTACAGAAAAGAGCCATTAGAGCTATTTATAAACTAAAATCAAGGGAGTCCTTGCGAGTCAAATTTAAACAAATATAGACATAATAACTGTATACATATACATTTATAATAATAATGTATAACATATAATAACTGCATATAAACAAAATTGTGATTTTTCAAATCGTCAAACTAGAAGGATGCATCAATTGGCTACCTCTTCGTACCGTCTTTCTAAAGTGCAACGTTCTTTTATGGGACTAGGTATAAAATTTTATAATAAAGTCCCAAAACAAATACGTGACTTACCAGTGGAATCTTTTAAGAAACGTGTAAAGGCTCAGCTCTTAGGCAAGGGCTACTATAGCATAAATGAATATTTAAATGACAAGGATGCTTGGAAATGACTAGCTAGGCAACCAGTTCTGCACAGGTTAGAGAATACCTATTTTTGTAATAGATATAAGTTTTAGTTTTAAAAGATGTGCTGAGGAGTTTCTTTACGGCTTTTCTTCTCCTCCATGACAAAGCACCTTTCCGAAAAGCTGGTAAATTAAAAAAAATGACGTGCATAAGAGTATCAGTGATACCTACATGAATAAAGATTATTTCATTTCATTTCATTTCAAATTAAATTAGCTAGCGAAACTCCACAGACGTGATAGGTATATAATAATATGATAGAACTAGGGATTGCAATAAGGAAAAACGGATCCGGTAATCCGGCCGGGTCCGACGTTTTTTACGTATACCGGATCTGGTGGAATTTACCGGATACGGTCACACCAATTTTTGGTAAAATAATCACCTTGTTGCTAGTATAGATGCTTTGAATGCCTGGTATAGATGTTGTAATTAATCTAGTATTACAATCTGGTATTCTCAACGTTCAATAGGGGTGATAATATAGTACAGCGTGAAATTATATTTTCGTTGAAATCACTTCTTGTTTATAATTGGTAATATTTGCCCTAAATGGATATAGGTGTAAGCTATAGGTGTATATCAATTGAAGCGCAATAACATGACAACAAAAACCCCCTTTAAACATATTAAGATGTGTAGTTGTATACATGTACACTTGTTATGTACACTTGTTCTGTATGTTTTATAGTTTGTATAATTATTTATTTCCCACTTTATAATATTATATCCCTAATAAGTATCATTTAATCATATACACATAAAATTAAATAAAATAAATAATTAAGTTGTAAATTATCTTCAACTTTGGATTGACCTGCTTCTAAAATAATATTAATATACAATATTAATAAGATTGACGCCACATGTGAAACTACACGAAAAAGGGGACTACACTGTAAATCAGCAGCCGTGGTTGGTTCCTAGCCGCTCCATGGCACAGGCAGAGGGTAGTCCTTTTTCGTCAGGTGACATGGTACCCGCTAAATTTTCTATGTTTCATGTCAAGCAATAATTTAGTAAAGGGTTACATTTTGTTAGTACTTTTTCTTTCACCGTAGTTTAACCTTGTAACCCATGTACCATGTTATTTTCATGACGGAATAAATGTTTCTTTCTTTCTTTCTTATTAGCTCCTTCTTAAAGAAAATAAAGAGGAAAAAATGTAGGAATTGATATAACTATGTACTATATTTTTAGAAGACAAGTTATATTAACTATGAGTTCTACTAACAGTCTGATAACTATATAGTTATATAGTTCTACTTACAGTCTATAACGAACTAGTTGAACCGTTTTTAGGTATTTATATAGTATCGATAGCATTACTACTAATGTACCTCACTGGCGTGTTGATGCATATTGTTTAAGTTTACGATCCATATTGAAATCAAATAATTATGTACAAAACTATTACTGATACACAAATATTTACAAAAACTATTATTAAAATACAAATATTTACAAAACACGCAAAAAATTATAAAAAAAAAATAATAAAGTAGAGCAACTTTCGATACACAATCTACGTCAGAGCCGGAGCAAGGTTAGAGTGAGAGGGAACAGTTTTATTCGTCGTGGACTACACGTCTGAACGCTTCGGCCGTGCATTGGCCACTAAGGAATTTCCCTCGCATTTCTTGTTTATAAACTCTTTTTTTGTAGGTCTTTTGAGATTATTATTATTGTTAGAGTAAGGTGATTTAGGTGCACTTTTTTTTTGTATTTGCTTTATTGAACTCGTGGCATTAAAATAATCAATTATTTACATACATACGATGCATAGTTATTATGAAACAAACCATTTGTAAAGAGATAAAAACCGAGAATTTTGAAGGAATTGTGATGTCTGAATTAAGAAAATGAAAGATAATTAGAAAAAACTATTCAGCGCATTTTTAAGACAAGAATGTTGAGCTAATTATGCGCTGAACAGATTTGTAAATTAATTCTTTGTTTCCATAAAGTAAGCTCTAAAACATAACTCGAAATGACATTGGGCGCGAAAGAGCTGTATTTAACGATTGATTTACCTAACAAAATCCACCTAGATGAACTTAAAAAAAATAACTAGCTATTACTTATATTATGGTTACTTTTGTGTAATAATAATATTTTATGATATTTCATTACTTTGTATGAAAAAAAAATACAAAGTTGTACAAATAATTCGCCGCGAGTGAATTTTGCAAGACTGCAGCCTTAAGATAAGACGGGGAAGGTTTTTTTGTCATATCTGAATGCTTTTGATACTAATGCGATAGTGAGTACATAAATACTATTAGGGTTAAGCGGATGTAACTGTAGGTCTGCTGTGATCTTGTACTAACTGTATTATAATTGTACTAGCTGCGCCTCGCGGTTTCACCCGCGTTAATTTGTAGAAAAAAACTAACTACTTAAATATATGGTGTTATGTAGCTTTTAGCCTTCCTCGATAAATGGACTATCAAACACAAAAATAATTTTCAATTCGAACCAGTAGTTCCTGAGATTAGCGCGTTCAACCAAACAAACTGTTCAGCTGTATAATATAGTATAGATTGTGTGTAAAAATAACTAAATACCTTTGAGAATCGCTGCCCTGTGACGTCTTCCCACCTGCTTGTTTCCATCACACACCTCTAATGTAGCCGCTGTCACATAAATTTAGTTAAGGACTCGCTTCGACAGATATACGAACCGAATATTCGGGTTATATACCTAGATATTCTACTTCTGTCTATTTACTGGTTTAGTATTGAAGGCTACCTTCCTCCGTATTTTTCTAGTGTACTCGAGGTTTTATTTCAAATTGTAATATACTGTGATAGTCTTAGTACTCTAGTAGTTTGAAATCGTGGGGATTGTTGATGTACGTTCTACTTTCAACAACAAAATATGTGCGTATTAGGAAATTGTTATTGTGTCTTGTTTCGAAGAAGTTTACTGAATATAAAGTATACGTGTCTCGTGTATCTACGATAATGTGGGTTAATGCCACATGGACCACTTTGGCATTAACCCTTCTTTTCAAATGACAATCGAGCCCATCAGTTGCATATGTAATTTTATTATTTGTTGAGATCATGGTTGACCTCCACAGGTCATGCCTCATGCCTACTCCTGAGGCTGAATTATTTCAGAAGCAGGATTTATTATTGATAATTTAATAAGTTTTTAACCCCCGACGAAAAAAACAGGGGTATTTTAAGTTTAGCGTATTTGTGTGTCTGTGTATCTGTATGTCTGTCTGTGGCATCGTAGCTCCCAAACGGATGAACCGATTTTGATCTAGTTTTTTTGTATGAAAGGTGACTTAATCCAGTATTCTTAGCTATATTAAATGTAAATAAAACTGTCAGGGGTATTTTAAGTTTTAATTTAAGATTATTTGGAGTTTTATCTATCGATCTGTTTATATAGCGCGCAGAAACTACTAAACAGATTCAGATCAATAATTTTGATACTTCATATCCCGAGAAATAGATATCCCCGAGATATAGATATAATAGATGCCCTCAGATTAGTAAACGGTACCTATAATAATAACGATATATTGTACAAAAATCGTAGGCTCGAACATTCCACAAAACAGACTAGTAATTGCGAAAAAATATATTTAAAGCAAAAAAAAAGGTTTTTTTTATACTTCAGCAATCTACAAACGTCGTTTGATGCCAATAAAATTGAGAGAAAAATAATACTTGTGGCATTTGGACATGAGCCAAACAACAGGTGTTGACTCTCACCGCTTCGCCGCGAATTGGTTGAATTACCCTATCCGATAACAACGACAGATTAAATCAAATAGATGTCAGAAATAAAAAAGGTTTCAAATAGACATCAAAAATGACTTCTTCTCTGCTCGTTTGTTTTTTTATTTAATTTAACAATGTCCTATAAAATCTGTTACTTAAATTAAATAACGACAGTATAGACGTATAGTATAGACGCGTTATACTCGTAGAGCAAAACAGTATCGAGTTAAAATTAAGATCCAATAGTCAGACCAGCAAATTAGATAAGTCAAAGCAAGTTTTTTTCACATTTAATTAAATAAAAGTAAAAAATAAAATAAAATAAGTAGATACCGCAAGACTCCGCAAGAGTATATTTTATGTTATTCACATATAACTAGCTGTGCCTCACGGTTTCATCCGCGTTAATATTGTGGAAAAAACTAACTACTAAAATATATGACGTTATAAAGTCTATCTCTATAGCCTTTCTCCATAAATGGACTATCAAACGCCACAAGAATTTTTCAATTCAAACCAGTAGTTCCTGAGATTAGCGCGTTCAACCGCACAAACTCTTCAGCTTTATAATATTACATAGTATCCTACTTAGATATAATATAATAGATTTCCGGTGACTCCATAATTATCATTCTAGTAACTCCGTCGCAGGTAAACCCTCGTAAAGTGTAAGTTAAGACGACAAGGTTAGCCTTTCTTCGCTCGGGTAACAAGTAACTCATAATTAAGGATTATAAGAGGTAATTAAATGTTCAAAATTATTTCCACCTCCATCCAAAATAAAATTTTAATTTAATGACGTAATTTCATGAAAAATTTCGTTGTTTCATCCTGGGTTGCTTTCTGTGGATTGTGTGTAATAAAGTAGAATTAAATATAAATATGTATATTCTGTTATAAACGGATTCCGAGTGCGTTTTGTAATGGGGATTTTTTTTTATGCAAGCAGGCAAACGAGCAGACTATTCACCTGATAGTAAGACATTAGTAACACCGGGGGCGTCACCAATGCGTTGCCGGCCTCGTAGAATACAATAGACCCGCTTCTTGAAGGATGGGGGGATAATTATCAAGAGGCATATTTATCTTGATAATTTCAAACCCTGATTTCAGTAGGTGGCGTTGTTAAGCAACACTAAACGTGCACACTTGCACAGCTCGGGTATCCGGGTACTATGTAAAGTACCCTGCAATTCTAAAATATGGTCTACCTGTGTACTCAATTTCATTAAAATCCATTCAGTAATTTTCGCGTGAAAGACTAACAAAACAAACAAACATCGATACATCCTCTCAAACGCGCTTTCACATTAAGAGTACCAGGATGACCGAGCTTTGCTCGGTTTAGTGTTGCTTAATAACGCCATCTACTGAAGTAGCTTTAGCCTTTAGTGTTGCTACTCGTCATTAGATGTCAGGAAGAGTCTATTGTAGCAGTTTTTCATTGCCTGAAAACACGGATAAAACGACATTTTCAAAACACGAATCCTAGCTAAATTGATTTATCGCCTCCGAAACCCCTTGCCATGCTAATCTTCTCTTATCTGCGCAAGGATGACACGCAAAATCGTGAAGCGTTCCACATTTTTAGTATATAAGTAACGTTTTGTAACCAGGGCGACATAATCGCTACAGCGACAAAGCCCTTTCTTTTGAAATAAAAAAAAAAAAACCCCCTTGCGTTTTAAATTTCATGGAAATCATTGAAGCCGTTTCCGAGATTCAGAAAATATATATACAAGAATTGCTCGTTTAGATTATTAATATCCGGATGACCGAGCTTTGCTCGGCTTAGTGTTACTTAACAACGCCATTTACTGAAGTAGCTTTAGTATTGCTACTTGCCAATAGATGTCAGGAAGAGTATATTGTAGAAGTTTATCATTGCCTGAAAACACCGATAAAACGACATTTTCTAAAAATGAATCCTAGCTAGATCGATTTATCGCCCTCGAAACCCCCTATATACTAAATTTCATGAAAATCGTTGGAGCCGATTCCGAGATTCCAATTATATTGCTCAAGAATTGCTCGTTTAAAGGTATTAGATTAGCTCGTATTAGTGTATATAACCACATTATAATATCCCATTATTTTATCAATCCGACAATAAAGTATAAAGATATCCCTTTAATGTCGAATTGATGTCCTTTAAATGTACATATCGTACTAAACAGCCGTAACATATAAGGACAATATCATGCGGTATAAGATGCATTAGAATAAAGGAAGCCTGAGCTTCAAATCCAATTCCAATGCGAATGAAATATATATATCCCCTTTATATTACTCACGCGGTAACTCGGATTTACTCTCGTCCATGGTTTTACTGATCTGAAATAGGTCTGAATAAAATATCATGACAGAGTTTGAGATATGCGGTCTACTGTGAAAATGCAGAAAAAAAATTCAGTACCTATAGTGGGTTTTCAGTATTCTGATGTGAAGTGTTTTTAATTAATATTTGACATAGAAATTTTGATTTATTTAGTAATAGGTATTGATGTAAACTTTCAGATTTTTAATGTTAATATTGCAATATTTTTGTTTGTTAATTATGCTAACGCATTAGGCTTGGCCTGTAATGTTAGTGTAACTTTGGAGTAAATAAATAAATAAATAAATAATAAAATGTTAATTTTAAAAAGTTTGGACCTTCTCAACGTCAAATTAATACTTAAAAGTCAAAAGTTAACGAAAATGTTGGATTTATCGGTGATCACTTTCTATCTAGTGCTATTAATAAAATGAATAAAAGACCTGTACGAATACATACCCATACGAATAACAGGCTTATTATATTTTAGTTAAAAGTGAAAACCTAAGAAGGCACATCAGTTAAGCCATTTTTGAGATCAGCTCGAACAAACGCACAGACAAAAATAATAAAAAATCTACAAGTAATTGTTAATAAATACCTCTGTTAATAGTTTTTTTCATAGCCACGTACAGCTTGATTTTGCATGCTACTGTAGTTCTGATGACAAAGAATTTTTGTGATAAGCACGACCTGATACAAAGTACAGTCACCTGCAGAGAAAAGTAACCCATCTATCTATTAAACTGTTTAAACAGATGGGTTACTTTTCTTTGAAGGTGACCATACAGTTTTATTTATGTATTTATTTATTTTCAAGGATCAACAAACAGTTGCACAAAACAATTATTTGACTAATAAATAATAAGTAGCATGCATGTAAATAATTGTGAAACCAACACCGTTGACCACATATTACTAAAAGTGGTGGGAGTAGATATGTAGGTAATACAATAACACAGTATAATGCAAACATGATTTCAGAAGTTATACAATGACATGACAAGTAACTATAGAATGAAGTATGAATTTTAAGATGAGTCTTGCAGCAATTTCAAGGTAGCTTGTTTAAACTTATGTTTAGACAGATGAAACATATCGATGGAGCTAAATTTAGAGTTATAACATTGTGTTACTCGATGAACTGGAGAACGTAGCCCAGCATTAGTACGACAGGTGGTGGTAGCAAAGAGGCGGTTAAGGCGAGATGATCGCTTGTGGGTCCTCAGGGGTACACGGAAAGATAACCTGTTTACTAAAGCTGAGCAATCGTAGCGGTTATTACAAAGATCATATAGGAGCATTACATCTAAGTGCAAACGTCTTGATTTTAAGTCTAATAAATTATATGTTTTTAGTAATTGAGCATAATCAATATACGCATGATTAAATTTGAAGTGCATACATCGCAAAAATTTCTTTTGAATATTTTCAAGAGAGTTTTGGTAGCAAGCATAAAATGGATTCCAGATTGTAACTGCATATTCAGTTTGTGGGCGGATTAATGTTTTATATAAATATAAATATGTGGATATATTTTTGAAGTTTTGAGACGAGCGTATAACAAATTTATATAGTTTAAAGGAATTAGTTGTAATATTTTGAATATGTGTATCAAGAGTTAGCTTACTGTCTAAGTAAATCCCCAGGTCCTATATAATCTGTACCTCATCTATAGTAGCATTACAGAGCTTGTAAGAGTAACTGTTGGTTTTCTTTTTACGTGTAAAGCTAATTGTTTTACATTTGTTTATACTTAATAAAAGTTTGTTACGACTACAGTAAGAAGACAGACGATCGAGATCAAGCTGGAAGTTCTGGTGATCCGTAGGGTCATTAATAGTATGGTAAATTTTTAAATCATATGCATATAACAACTAATTACAATGTTCGAAACATTGGCCTATGTCATTGATATATAAGTTAAATAGTAAAGGGCCCAGAATAGATCCCTGAGGGACGCCTGAAGTAACAATTACCATATTTGATTCAAAACCATTGATAACTAGTACCTGTTGAGAACGGTAACGGTTTTGACTTCAGACGAGGCACTGCCTAACGGCTTACATACAATAAAACTTTAATTTATAGTTTTAAACAATATTATACTTGTCGCTCAAAATATCGAGTATTTTGAGACGAAAGCTTCTTTTCGTATACAATATAAAATCTGATACAACTTGCAGATTTTTTTTTCAATATTCTAGACCACTTCTATAAATTATAGCTTCGTTAAGAACCGATAGAACCGACACCGCGAACACCATGTATGTTCCAATGCAATGGCGCCACGTAGCTTCAATCTTCAATGGATTCGTTTGATTTTGAAAGGAGAACGGGGACTCAATTTTGAAAATCGAACCTTTCGGGCGGGACACACATTTTGTTCGAGATGTCTGTTCTATGACATTATAGTTACTTTAATGGGCGGGACACACATTTTGTTCGAGATGTCTGTTCTATGACATTATACTTCAACGCTTCGTTATAATATTGTATTGAGTTTTTTTAACTATATAACTTGTTTATTAACCACATAAATAGCCCCTTGAAGTAAGTTACTAACCGGCAAATTCATCATAATAAATTAAATCATGTATACGTTGGATTCGGTCTTTAGACTATGGACACAACTCCATTTAATCAAGCAAAAGCTGGGAAATCCTGCATAATGCTAACCAGCATACGAGTCTTATGACTGAAGTCTGAACTAAGTTTAAAACTAATATACTTAAGCTGAGAACTGATGGTTTGTACAATGTAAAATTAATATCCTTTTGGTATTTGTATAATTGGATTAGATACGTGATCCAACATTTCATTTGTGTTATTAAAGTTCTTCTGGGAATTATGCTTGGATTTATGGATAGGTGGAGTTTCTTACACCTCACAGAGTAGGTTAGTTTTTTTAATTCAACTGGTAGACGGATCGTCAGCTCGTTTGCCGACTTTTTCCATAAAAAAAACATACGAGCTGACTATCCACCTGATGGCAAGTGGCTACCATCGCCCATCCAAAAATACATCATCCATCAGCCCTTGGAGGTCCGAACGCTAGTCATTATTAGTAAGTAGTAATAATCATAATTATTATTATATTGAAATCGTCCTCACTTCATATTTTAAAATAATACGTCTTTTTTCATAAAGCATAACGTAACGTCGATGTTATATTAGATTTATTAAGTCGCATAATTATTTTTAAGGTTTCGTACGAAAAAAACGAAAAACGGAATACTTCTAGGATCGTTCGTGTCGTGTGTCTGTCCGCCTTTTACATCCAATTTACTTCGAAACTTGGTAAAAAAATTTGGTATTTATGTAGGTATGTGTTTTTTGTGGCCCAAAGACGAAGGTATATATGGTGAACAAGTGAATTAAAAAAAAAATGAAATGCAAATAAAAATAAACTGTTTTGCAAACCGTATCGTGTGGTATGTCAAATGTAGGGCTTGTTGTAAGGATCTCAAATATACATATTTTTGTTATAGTTCTGCAATGAAAACTTTACAATTATTCAAGCAAGAACGAGAATTGACCATCCCCCCCCCCTTATTTTCTTAACTATTGAGGCTAGATTTTTGAAAAAAATACAGAAAATAGTATATAAAACAGAAATAGTAGATAAAACAGAATATAATTAAATAAATAAATAAAATAAATAACGCTTCACACTCATAGCCCCACACTAGGATTCCCTGTGTCGTGGGTACCATGGACAACACACAAGACAAGGACACTCACACCCAGACCGAGAACAGAAATTCAAACTCATCATTCAAATTTCCGCCTCGCTGGGAATCGAACCCAGGACCCTTGGCGCGGCGATCCGGCATGGTAACCATTGCGCCACGGATTACAGGAAAACCTATAAGAAGTCTATGGTTTTAAATAATTATTGTCGAAAAATAACCGACTTCACAATTAGGGATAACATTAGGATAATTAATGATTGAAATGCTTCATAAAGATCAAATTAACTTGTTGACGGTGATTCTTATAAAATGTTGCGAATAACAGACAGCAGTAGTTCTAATTCAGCCCCATAAATATAACACGCTAATAAGTTTACGAATAAACCAAGAATAAAAACTTGTAATCATGTTAACTATAACATTTATGTTGAAACTCTTTGATATTTTCAATTGATAACCCAACAGCAGTCGTGGCCGAGTGGTTAAGGCGTCTGACTCGAAATCAGATTCCCTCTGGGAGCGTAGGTTCGAATCCTACCGGCTGCGGATTATTTTGACAAAATTTACTCTTGAATTTTTGCTTTTAAAAGACTCTTATAAACCCTTTGAGAAAACAGTAAAATGAAATTGACCGTAGCCACAGACAATCAATTGTTTTTATACGTTTTTAAACAACAAGCTCTCATAATATTCGATATTTGAACAAAATATTCTCTACGTTTCTCAATTTAATTTTCAAAATGGCTTTGAAAAAATAAATTGAACAAAACCTTTCGTTTGGTTGTTAGTGTTCATTTTAACCAATAGACATTTTAACCAATCGATTTTGAACCCCGTCTGATTTCGCTCGCAAGGGTGAGACCGTTACTTGCCGGTCTCAAATCGATTAAGTTCGGTTTTCCCCTTCGATTACAATGCCAGCCACATTGTGAAATGTAAATAAACTTTTATTTAAATGGTGTGCTTTACTTTACCACATGACGCTATACAGTAAAACAATACATCGCTGTGTATGATGCGATGTATAGGACTAGGTACCTACTCGGTTTTTTAAGACGAGACATATGTATAACTACTAACTATAAACTTACATATAAATCACCCTTTTATCTTCAAAACTGACGAAGTTTGCATACTAACTTTCACCCCCTTAATTAGCCGTTTAGGGGATGAGCCAGTTCTTTCTTTCTTACTTTTTCTTCTTTCTTTCTTGGCTGGCAACGCATCAGTGATGCCTTTGGTGTTGCTGATGTTCATGGGCGGCGATAGCCACTTACCATCAGGTGGATCGTCAGCTCGTTTGGCGGCTATTTCCATAAAAAAATTAATAATATAAAACTTTACATAAATATAAAATGTAAAATGTAAATAAATATGTACTATTTATATAAATGACGTTTTAATTTAATTCAATTTTAAATAATTAAAAAATTGTGTGTCAGCTCCGACGCACGACTGGAGTTTAACGCCATCTAGTGAGCAATTGTCAAATCAGTAACAAGATTATTACAACGCCATCTTGTTTGTGACTGCCAAATCAGAATCTAGATGGCGTGTTATGAATGACAAATATAACGCATACACATAACGTGGTGGAGTATGCTCCAGGCCTCCTCAAGAGAGACCCGTGCCCAGTAATGGTCCATTAATGGGTTGAAAGCCAACGTATAACGTAACGGAGAAAGTTTGATTTTACTCCCCCTACAGGACCCCGCACTAATTGTTTGAAAATTGTGTTTCAGCGGATTGGTCTGAATTTTTGATTATGTTGTAGTCCTAACCGTACTGATCAAAAGTCCCAATGGGCACGACCCCCCCAAATACGTATTTTGTCCTCCAGGGGGCACTTTCCCCCCAAAGTCTATTTATTCGATTTCTGCGGAATCATTCTGAATTTTTAGTATGTTGTGGTCCTAATCATGCCAAACAAGAGTCCTAATGGTCACAACCCCCCATATTGCGCGTGTTCTCCTTCAGGGGGCCCTAACCCCCCCCCCCAAAGTATGTATGAGTAAAATGTATGTATGAATAAGTTTTCAATCCAGCCTTAAGATGAGGATTTCCGGAATTATGATAACGGTATCAGCCAGGTGAACCACGCATGCAAAAACGCGGCGCGCGCCTCTCTAAAAGCCTCAATATGAAATCCGGGACAAGAAGGCTAATTACTGAACATTTACTACTTACAGGATAAGACGTAACATTCCATGATAGTCCCGGATTTCTCAGCCATTTGGGAACCCCTGCCTGCAGCTCACGAAAACCCTCCTCTTAAGTGATGTGACTATTCGTCAATTAGAACATCAAACGTACACGATTCTGGACGTAATTGGTTATTATGAACAGTAAAACTATACCGTGAAAGTATTGCAACATCACGTTCTAATACGAAAGTAATTTGCGAATCTTTTTAATATCCTACTAATATTATAAATGCCAAAGTTTATGAAAATATTTGAAAGTTTGAATGTTTGGATTAACATCACACGCTGACCGTTGTACAGATTAAGATGAAACTTGACATAGAGAGACCATTTCCAGTCACAAATATAGATTTTAATCAGAAATCTAGTAATGTAATTACCTTCCTTTAATATCAATTTTCAGTGGACACATAAAAATCTGTAGTGTCAATGTATTCAATAACAGGTATTGTTACAAATATAACAGTTTAAATTGATTTTTATTCAATCTGCAGCCGCTGGTTACCTTTGTAGGCCAGTTGGCTAAAACAATGGAGGAAACACTTCATTGGAATAAACAGTTAAAAGAATTGAATGCAGCAAGTGACTGTGCCTTTACTTTGATTGGAAATAATTAAAATGAAGAGAAAATTAAAATGAAAGAAAAAAGCTTTAGCTTTTCGCGGGATAATGTCCATTATTTTGATGTAATACCGAAGTGTTTTGAATTACAGAAAGGGCCAGCCATGGATGGAGACGTAGGTGTAGCGTTTGTAGTCAGTTATCGCTTTTTTGTATTCTGTATCGCTACAATAGTCGAACGTGGCTAACATCTCTAAATCTGTGGAATAAACATAACTACACACTCATAGCCCCACACTAGGATTCTCTGTGTCGTGGGTGCCATGGACAACAAACATAGACAAGAACATACACACCCAGACCAAGAATGGAAATTCAAACTCATTAAAATTTCCGCCTTGTGGTCGTAGCACACATATCAACTCGTAAACGGAACGTAAACGTATCAACTCTTGCATGTCAGTATTCTTTGTATGAAACTCCCTACTGTGAAGCACACTTATCGGATCCGTAACGTAATCGCCCCGCCTCGAGACAAGCTCATTAACCGCGGTAAGGTGCGTGGACGACTTGCCGTACCCGCGCTTACGTCTCACCGTACGCTATCCTTCGACTTTCCGTTTCCTCGTGCACGCCCCGCGCCGCGTCGGCGAACTGCTGTCATTCGAGGCGTAAGCGCGGCGTCGCCTATCCGTAGCCGAGTCGATTTGGAGCTGTTGGTCGGTTGGTAACGCGCTTACGTTAGGTTGACGGCGAGGCGATCCGGTTACGATCCCTTTCCGAGTTGATATCTATGCTATGACCATTGCTCGGAATCGAATCCAGAACCCTTGGCACGGCAGGCATGGTAATTGGTAACCATTAGGTAATGCTGTACGAATCGTCTTCAATAACCTTTACCGTTTGGTACTAATTGGTTGTATTCCATAAATGAAAGAAAAACATTTCTTTGAATCATAACAACATTGCTGAGCTTGTTTTCGAAAAAAAAATACGTCTAAGTCTCTAACAAAACAAGTAAAGAGAAAATAAAAATAAATTCTTTTTGCCAATTACTTGCTTCGGATTCTTAATAATTTTAAGGAGCAATGTTTGCGTTTACAAAACAAACTGCCAGTCCATTGTAATATTTTTATGTAAATCTATTATGGGTATTATAATAAAGACCTAATAATAAAGCTAAAGAATATTTTTGTTAGTTTGTTTGAACGCGCTGATGTCTAAACGCTGCTAACTGGCAATCGGATCTGAAAAATTGATTTTTTATTTCGATTTTTTTTATTTCATTACAATGGTACGGAAAATGGTATCAGAAACCTTATAAAAATTGTACTGTCGCTGATATACCTGCAATTAAAGGTGTGTCAAAATAGAAAGCAATCTTCAAAAAAACATGCTAATTCTTAATGTCTAATCTAATTTCGCCCCCTGTGAGAGCACTCGAATGAAAAACAATGTTCGCCCTTTTAACGACGACCCGTATGGCACAATGGTTACCATGCCGGATCGCCGCGACAAGGACGGGTTCGATTCTCAGTGAGGCGGAAAGAATGATGAGTTTTAATTTCTGTTCTTGGACTGGTAATTTGTGTGTTGTCCATGGCACCCACGACACAGGGAATCCTAGTGTGGGGCTATGAGTGTGAAGCGTTATTTATTTATTATTTATTTATTTTAACACTTTCATCATCATGCTACATAATTGTACTGATACTCCTTGTTATCTTAATTATTGTGAACGCGCGTTTGAGAGGATGACTCTTGATGATGATTGTATCGATGTTTGTTTGTTGGAACGAAGTTCCTTATAGCGCGTAGTGAAAGGGGGCTAGACGGAAAATTACGACACTTTTTGATTTTACGAATGACGACACTTTTTTTGAAGTGATTCAGTGAGTTTTACAGAGATGGCGCTGTACTGTACAACTTTCTGAATCACGCTAGCTAGAGAGTTTTACAGTACAGCGCCATCTCTGTAAAAGTCATGGCGCTGTACTGTACAACTTGCTGTACAACAAAACAATACTTAATCGAAAGGAACTTCGTTCCATCCGGGTGTCCCTTGACACCTCTCATATTTTTTTGTTAGTCTTTCACGCGAAAACTACTAAATGGATTTTAATGAAGTTCAGTACACAAGTAGACCAAAGGAGATCCCCAATTTTCGGCCCCGAACCATATGTAATCTGTGTTAGAACATCGGACTAGACAAGAGTAAACTATATACCAAAAAATTCGTCTTATTTATAAGATAAACATATTTAAATCTTAGCTTCAGCTGCTCTTGCCAAATGAACAAAATAATGCAAAAAAGTTTTCACAGTATTTACCTCATTACATACGATTTTATAATCGATTGAATCGATTGATAATTATCGATTGATGGAACATAATAATATATTTTATGTATTATTTAGTGATTATAATTATAATATTAATTTATTTTTTACATATTTTCGTATTCCATATAAATCAAAACTATGTAATATATTATAATTACCATTCAATCGTTACGGTAATTTTATTAAATTACATTTCGGATATTTTGACATCGATTAATCGATTGACAACAATGATGATGTAATCCCTAATAATGTCATTTTGGTAACCATAGTATTTATAAATAACACCACTGCATTGTCATATTTGTCATCGATCTTTCATCTTTCTACGCGTGTTCTTGTATATTTTTACTATCAAATATTTTCAGCGTATTTGGAGTCCTATTTACTATTGAAACTCATCGACACGTACACAGTGATTTTAATTTTCTATTGTATTCGCTTTCGTACTTGTGTTTTGGTGAATGTGTTTCGCAGTTTCGCTACAATTTCTTGCAAACCAATACTATATGAATATGGACTCCTTAATCGCCTGTTTTGTGACTGACAAAGGTTCAGAATAAGTCCTGAACACTGGATAATGTACCCTATACATCTTTAGAAGATCAGGAAGTTGCTGTGGCCATAATTACAATGAGTATATTATGGTATCTTGATTGGGCAAGGTACTAACGAAATATAACGCCTCCTGCACAACTACACGAAATATTAATATATTATAATGATAACTAATAAAATCTCTTGAAATATGCAATAGCTTTTATTATACAACCTTTTTATGACATTCGTTTTGGGTGAAAACCATTGAAGTAGTAGATATTATAATAGACACCCGCCAACGTAAGTGTAACATACATATTAAATAGCACTGTGACACGAGTATGACATAATCATAACCTATAATTAAGGTGATTCATTCTAGGATTTCCTTAGTTGGCCATTGCTGGCAGCCGTGAAAATTGGAGAAATTGAACTTTTTGCAATAATCTAATTAACAGCCAATTTCCAGTCTTGTCTACTTAGGCCTGAGTTTCTATGGAAACTGGGGTTCTCCTTTTAGAATTGCATAAAGGGTACTTTACTTAGTATCCGGATACCCGAGCTTTGCACGGTTTAGTGTTGCTTAACAACGCCATCTACTGAAGTAGCTTTACTGTTGCTACTCGCCGACAGATGTCAGGAAGAGTCTATTGTAGCAGTTTTTCATTGCCTGAAAACACGGATAAAACGAAATTTTCTATAAATTAATCCTAGCTAGATTTATTTATCGCTCCGAAACCACTAAATACTTATTAAATTTCATGAAAATCGTAGGAGCCGTTTCCGAGACTGAGAATATATACACAAGAACTGCTCGTTTAAAAGTATTAGATTAGATAAAGATTATCCCGGAAAACCCGGGAAAAGTCCCTGGCAGAGTGCTAGCTCAACATGCGCTAAGCAAACAGAACTAACTTCAGAGTAAATAATTGCATCCCGGGCCGTTCATTAGAACTTTGATTGCTATTTGCATTTTCAGTGCTTAATGTGGCTGGAATGGAACATCGGCAAGACATTTTAATTGCTTTGCTGTTCCTTCAGACTCGATGAATAAAGAAAAATAAATAAATCTCAATCTGTAGCAATCTATACGCAAAGGAATGGGTTGCAGGCGAAATTAAATTGAAAACGCAACGTTGACTCTATCGTGTGACATTTGATCATCACGATGTCTATTTCTTTTATTAATCACACTTGTATGTTGCGGGGAAATGGAACTAAAACCAAAAAAATCTAATATTAATTTAATACCTAGTTAAAATGAGAGCTTTATGAAACAAAACAACTTTAAAGTACATTGTACATAAAAAAAACTAAGTCAAAGTAACTAACATAACACAGAAAAATATCTTAAACCAAAATTCAATTAATTATCTTAAACTAACATTAAACTTTGTATTCTTCAGAGATCAAGGAAATCATTTCGAATGCAAACAGGTACTTACGATTATCTTGTTTTATAATGATACTAGCTGTGTTGCCCGCAGCTTCGCACGCGGAAATTATGCTTATCACATTTGTACCCCTTACAGAAGAAAATTTAAAAACAGGTTAATTTATATTGAACTACTTATATTTAGGAATTTATATACTGAAACCTACGATACAATAACAAATCATTCCTCCGGGCGGGAGCGGGTTTTGAAAAAAATACAACATTAATATTATATAATTTGTTTTTTCTTTTTCATGAAAAATTTAAAAAAACTCGAAAAATGATTTCCTTCAATTAAAGGAGGAACGTTTTCTGCAAATTTAAAGGAAATATTAATTAAATAATAATTAAATATTAATTAATAATTTTCCATACAAAGTTTCATCTTGTTTCAGGGGAAAACTTTTATTTTTTTCGGGAAGAAAGGTTTCTAAAATATGACCCAAAGTATAAGGAACAACTTAACTAATATCCGTCGAAATCAGTTTAAAGGTTTTCATGTGATGCCGATATCAGAGAAACAGATAGACAGACAAACAAATTAAAACAAAATTTTGTTGGTGCTCTAACACGTTATTAAAGTGCCCTCCCCCTCTCCCGCTCCCGGTCCCTCTCCCTCCCCCTCCACTCCCCTCCCCCCAACCCTTCCACTCCTCTGCCCCTCCCACACCTCCGTTAACCCTCCCCCTCCCCTCCATTAGCCCTCCCCCCTCACGCTATCCCTTCCCTCCGCTCCTCCCCTCCCCTCCCCTTCACCTTCACCCTCCCCCTCCTCTCCGCTCCCCTCCCCTCCCCTTCCCCTACCCCTCACGCTACCCCTCCCCTCAGTCTCCCCTCCCCTCCCCTAAAAAACCTAAACCTAAAACTATAAGTTAAAAGTACCAACAAAGTACATTCACTGATTATTAGGCGATACGAAGTTCGCCAAGACAGCTAGTGTTAAATATTTATTTAATGATGCCAAAGAAGTATAACTTCTCAAGCGCGTACATAAGTATACGTTTCTTTTTTTTGTGAAAGCTATAAATTACTATAATTTTTTAGCTTACACAAAAAAAGATTGTGTGGTTTTATGAAACCACGGTATAAGTGAAACTTTTTTTCGTATTGTAGACGTTTAACTTAAAATTTTTGGATAAATATTCGATTTAGGGTATTAAAATGGCATCATCCTCGTTGATCAGTTTTTCGGACTGATTAACTGTGTCGTTGTTTATCAAAAGCAAGAAATAGCAACATAAGTATATACCTGGGCATCATCAGACCTTCAGAATGTATCATGTAGTAGCACCCGTACTCAATCAGATAAATGTTGAAAGCTAGGTCATCCTAAGTACTTCCGTTACTGAGAACCGATAAGTATATACCTGGTCATCATCAGACCTTCAGAATGTATCATGTAGTAGCACCCGTACTCAATCCGATAAATGTTGAAAGCTAGGTCATCCTAAGTATTTCCGATACTGAGAACCGATAAATGTATACCTGGTCATCATCAGACATTCAGAATGTATCATGTAGTAGCACCCGTACTCAATCAGATAAATGTTGAAAGCTAGGTCATCCTAAGTACTTCCGTTACTGAGAACCGATAAGTATATACCTGGTCATCATCAGACCTTCAGAATGTATCATGTAGTAGCACCCGTACTCAATCAGATAAATGTTGAAAGCTAGGTCATCCTAAGTACTTCTGTTACTGAGAACCGATAAGTACATACCTGGTCATCATCAGACCTTCAGAATGTATCATGTAGTAGCACCCGTACTCAATCAGATAAATGTTGAAAGCTAGGTCATCCTAAGTACTTCCGTTACTGAGAACCGATAAGTATATACCTGGTCATCATCAGACCTTCAGAATGTATCATGTAGTAGCACCCGTACTCAATCAGATAAATGTTGAAAGCTAGGTCATCCTAAGTACTTCCGTTACTGAGAACTGATAAGTACATACCTGGTCATCATCAGACCTTCAGAATGTATCATGTAGTAGCACCCGTACTCAATCAGATAAATGTTGAAAGCTAGGTCATCCTAAGTACTTCTGTTACTGAGAACCGATAAGTACATACCTGGTCATCATCAGACCTTCAGAATGTATCATGTAGTAGCACCCGTACTCAATCAGATAAATGTTGAAAGCTAGGTCATCCTAAGTACTTCCGTTACTGAGAACCGATAAGTATATACCTGGTCATCATCAGACCTTCAGAATGTATCATGTAGTAGCACCCGTACTCAATCAGATAAATGTTGAAAGCTAGGTCATCCTAAGTACTTCCGTTACTGAGAACCGATAAGTACATACCTGGTCATCATCAGACCTTCAGAATGTATCATGTAGTAGCACCCGTACTCAATCAGATATGTTGAAAGCTAGGTCATCCTAAGTACTTTCGTTACCTAGAACCGATAAGTTAAGAACAGATCGTCACGCGACATGCGACACACATACCAAAAAGTTTGAGACGATGTAATAAAAGTTTCACTTTAAAAAGACCTCTTAACTTCAAAACTTTAAGGGATGAAATTCCAAAAAAACTTAATACTTCCAAATTTTGTTTCTAATCTGGACCTAATATATAAATGTTCATGTTTTTAACTTAAAAAATGACGAAAATGCGTAATAAGTTCCATTACCTAATTTTGGAGTTTTCTAGATTATTGGAGGAATTTCTAGAACATTTTATATTGATCAGAAAATTGGCATACAATCTAGATCATTTAAGAAATTTCTAGGTCATTCTAAAATCTAGAACATTTAAAATGTTTTTATATTAATGATGATCACACATTTCTAGAAATCACACGCTGTTAATTCTTTAGAGGAATAACTGGTTGTTGCAGCGAATAATTAAAACTTTTTCGAGAGCACACATTTTATTATTGTAAAAAAAGTACAGAGAGGATGAATGCATTCAAGCGACAGTCGACAGATAACAAATAATTTTGCGTGGATAGCTTCCTAGTCATGTACCAGCAATGCGCGGCTCTACAAAACATTGCTCCCACGAAAAAGTAGGCGCTTCAACACGTTTCAACCCCGTATCTTCTACACCCTAATAGGTATCAACTCGCAACCACCCCTATTCACGATGGGAGCCTTGGACCTATTGCGACATATAAACACTATGCGTCTGTAATGTGCAGTGTTGGCTAAAAAATGAAATACCAAATCACAATCTTCTCTTTTATATATATAATAGATTTCGACCCAGTTACATGGATCATGGTTATGGTCATAGCACACATATCAACGGTCATTGCCGTTTAGTGTCAGCGAATGAAAGTTTAAAATCATTATGAAGGAAAACACTATGAAAATACACGCGCTATATAGTTGTCCATAGAGTTTTTAAAGGTCGTAGCCCACTTACACGACACCGCTCCCACCCAACCAAAGTATGAAAATTCAAATATAAACTTAAAATCGTGCTCTGTAGGTGCACTTTACAGTAACAACAAAAATTAGCAGCCACCGCGCGGTAAGCGAGCTAACCGCAACCTTGCCACTCAATATTTGCACCTACAGAGCACGATTTTAAGTTTATATTTGAATTCTCATACTTTGGTTGGGTGGGAGCGGTGTCGTGTAGATGGGATACGACCTTAAATGTTGATAAGACGTGACAATCAATAGTAGACAACAGCTGTTTTATAATCTGATCAAAAGTGTAAGTTTGTTCAAAGGTTATCTATTAATTATGTTTACTGATTAATGAACCTTTTACAGTTTAATTTGTTTGAGAAACTTCGCTAGAACTTGTTAATTTTTACCCGGCTGCCAGGAAGGATTATGATTTTCGCACTTAACTTATATTTTATGTATATAATTGTATGTTTGTATGTATGCATGTAATACTTCTTTATTACGTTCTTTATTACCTCGTATCTTCCAAACCGCTGAACGGATTTATATAATTAAGATAATATTAGTATCGTTAGATTCGTCTTGATAACTCAAATTTTCTTAGATAATTATGTGCAATGAAAAAAAAACATGGTGGCTGTGAGATGCCATTGTTCGAAGTGTCAAAAAATAAAAATAAATTGAATAATGCAATATGGGTATCAAATTAAAGAGCTCACCATAAGGATTTCAAAAAGGTATATCATGACATTGAAGTATAATGTCATAGAACAGACATCTCGAACACAATGTGGGTCCCGCCGGGAGGTTCTATTTTCAAAATTGAGCCCCCGTTCTCCTTTCAAAATCGAATCCATTGAAAATTTAAGCCACTTGGCGCCAATGCATTGGGACATACATGGTGTTCGCGGTGTCGGTTCTATACGCTAGTAATAATATTTCAATGTATCATGATAAGGTTTTTGACAGCAGGTTTTTTTTTGTTTTAATTTATACTCATTAAAACAACACGCCACAACAACCTTCCCAACTTCATTCATTAAGTCCGATTTACACTTCTCAGTTTCGGTCAGTAATAACGGCCGATGTATAAACAGTGACATGTTTGAATATAACTAAAATTAGGGTAAATTGTCTATCAGAATACGATGAAATCTGTCCGTATCCGGATTATTGTAAATTTAGCAGTGATATTTCTTAATTTTACTTGTGTGAATGATTTTGTTTAACAAATCAAAGACATATTGTGATTAACCTATCTGTTAGAACTGAAGTGAAAGCACTTCAGGACTTTTCAGTTAGGTACGTTATAGTTTAGGAAAATTTCATGTAATATATTATTTCGTAATATAACATAATGGAATCTCAGCTCAACTAAATTTAATATCGCATAATACTTACGTACTTTGGAAAAACCTGGATTACTGTTTACCTTTACTAATAACATCGGTGAAAACATAAAAAAGTATGTAGAAGTTAAATATCCATTTTTTTTATTTCAATACTGTACGGTGTACCTATGTTGAAATTCTCAAATCACGCTTATTTAAATATAATTTTTTTCGGTGCGATAGCACACTGCCAGATATAGGTCGGCCCTCTTTGGCGGGTTTTCAATTATGGCCTAATGTACAGACAGCAAAAGAGTTCAGCAAAACGTTCCAGAACTTCCAATATTAAATTATATTATGTTTGTGTTATTACTAACGTTAAATGCTACCTATAAACATAAAGTATGACTTAACATTGACAATAACACAAACATTATGTAATATCAGACAATTTTGCCGTGTGTACAAGCTATTTAAGCCGAACTGCGGTCAATCACTCTCGTTCGCAAACAAAGACCAGCGTTAATGGATTGCGGGTCAAAATAATATGGCAAGCTATGTAAGTGTAACCCAAATTAACTTTTAAAGTATACTTACGTATGTTTTTGCATTACTAACAGAAGGAGAAACATATAGGCCTGTTTCGACACTATTAATCTAGTTTATTAAGGTTATGGGCTAATTAGCAGGCTATGGGCGGTGGCTCAGCAGCTATAGCAGTGACAGCCTAGTGGTTAGAACGTTGGTCTCCCGAACGCGGGGGCCCGGGGTTCAAATTCTACGCACCTCTAATTTTCAAATATAATGTGCCTATTTACAAGTTAATTATCACTTGCTTCGGTGAAGGAAAACATCGTGAGGAAACCTGCACACCGGAGAGTTCTCCATAATGTTCTCAAAGGTGTGTGAAATCTACCAATCCGCACTTGGCCAGCGTGGTAGACTATGGCCTATACCCCTCACATTGTGAGAGGAGACCCCGAGCCCAGCAGTGGGACAATTATGGGTTGTTGCTTTGCTTTTTTTTTGGGCGGTGGCTATGGCACCCTTTATGTAATAAAGTACTTTGATATCTAGATTTGCATTTTCTTCAGCAACTGTTGAACATAATTGGCTACTTGTTAAATAATGAAAAAACCTTTCTTTTTTACCGACTTTAAAAAAGAAAGAGGTTCTCATTTAAATTTTTTCATCCATGCTACAAGTTTCATCTCAATCCGTACAACACTTAGCGCATCATGAAGAGACAAACATTTACACAAACATTCAATTCTATACTATAATAAAACTCAAATTGTCTGTTTGTATGTCCGGGCATCACATAAAAGCCCTTTAACGGATTTCGATGAAAATTTATAAAGTTGTTACTGATACCCTGGGTCATATTTTAGACAACTTTTCATCCCGGAAAATTAAAAGGTTTTCCGGGAAAACAGGAAAAAAGTTTGAATAAGTTAAAACTTAATTCCCTTATGCACAGCTGCGGGCAACAGCTAGTTCATAATATTGGTATGATTACGGATTGATTATCCTTTACATACTTTTTTGAGATGATTATAAAAAATACTAAATACACACTAAGTATAAAAATACTAAATACTTAGATAGAATTTATTAAAAAGATTTATTTTCTTCAAACGATAATACTGTCTCTGAAATTAAACCTATACATCCTCGCCCTTGTAAGCAAAGTGTTTGGACATTTCGCTTCAAAATTCAATTTTCTTCAACAATATACAGAAGAGGATTACCATAATTTATTGATTCAGCAATAACTTTGATCTGATAAGAGTTTCGGGTACCTTAAAACTGTAATATATGATGTCTAGACGCTGTCAAATATCCGAGATCTTAGAACTTTAACAGAAGATGTCTTAAACAGGATTAACTTTATAACTCTATATATGTACAGTCGGCAAAATTAGGTATGCAGGGCATGAAACAAAAACGTTCGGAAATGTTTAATACTATTACATAATGTTTGTGTTAATCAATGTAATGCTACCAATATAAGCAAAGTACGATTTGAAATTGATAATAACACAAACATGTAATATTAACCATTACCAAACGTTTTTGTTTCATGCCTTGCATACCTAATTCTTTTGCCGACAGTACAATCGTTTGTCCGTCTGTAGTATCTTACTTAGCCGATTAAAATTATATTCACACAATAAAGTTTCTCACATCACACACTCACAGCCTCGAACTAGGATTTCTTATCCCTATGTTTCGATCAGCATAAAAACTTTTTAATTGAAGATATTATAACAAATAGAATCCCAAAACAATGATTCTTATAATGTTTGTCTGTTTTGTAGTATAATGTCATAGAACAGACGTCTCGAACAAAATGTGTGTTCCGCCCGGGAGGTTCGATTATCAAAATTGAGCCCCCGTTCTCTTTTCAAAATCGAACGAATCCATTGAAGATTGAAGCCACGTGGCGCCAATGCGTTGGGTGGGACATACATGGTGTTCGCGGTATCGGTTCTATACGCTAATAATAATACTTCAATGATCTATTTTAATAAAAACGTCATACGGTGTTAATTTTGAAGGATTATGAAAGAAGAATTTGCAACAGGAATGCAATCTGGAGTAACGAAAGTTAATCAGTCGACATCGTCATATATCACATCGCGCGTCCAGAGCAGCTCATTGTGTAATTTTCCGTTTAAATATTCTTTGTGTAGTTGGTACCTACACTGACACAATAACACAATTACTACTATATATTACTACATAGCTAGAGAGGCTTTCAAAACAAAATAACTATTTTTCTGTCAATTTGAGATACCTGCCTTGAGCATCTTGGGAACTGGATTTGACATTATGTATTTTTATCTCTCACATTTAACATTTTCACTTTTAGGTTGTAACAATAATATTTAGTGGAGGCAAGTTCATTTTTAAAGCAGAAAATCACATTGTTCTTTTATATGTACTCGTAAAGTCGCTTAGGACATTGAAGAGGACCATCTTTGCATACTATTTAATGGGTAGATGCCTCGTCAGTGATACTAATATTTTCGCACACGCAAAATACCGATTTCAACTACTTTTAGGAAGCTTTGCAAGTGTAGTTACATTGACACGTTGAAAATGTATGTAGTACCTACCAACTGCTACTAGGAAACCACTTGGCTTGGTTCAAAAAGGTTTTGTTTCACACAATAATCCTGATAAACAAAAATCTATGTTCAATATTCGATTCCTGAAGATATAAGGTAAGTTAAAGATGCTTTATCATGGAGGAGAAGAAAAGCCTAAAGAAACTCTTAAAGAAAAGGTTTTAATACAATCATGAATGTTATACATGTATTAATTCATATATAAATCGTAATGTTATGGAATAACAACAAATTTAACATACATACGAGTATAATACAATATTCTTTAACACTCCATTACTTGGCCATTAATCAATGCCAATTTAAACACTGGTTTAAACAAAACCCAAAAACTTATGTTAAGTGACAGCTGTCAAAATTCTTGCACACCATGTGACAGCTGATTATGATAAATACTTGTGACACTGTGACATCGTCCATTACAGTAATGGACAAAATGTTTTCGTTAAACTCGGTGACAAATTGATTTCATCGTTATTACGTAATGTTTTCGGTTCGCAAATCAATTTACTGCCGATGTTTCTCATAGAATGTTGTTGGATATATTCAATAAAATTGGCGTATGTGGACGACACGCAATTAGAACAGAATCGAACAATCTATTGTCGATGACATTGAATTTATTTGGAATTTTTACTCTTTTTGGCTAAAGTGTTTAAAACTATGTGCAAGTACTGTATATAGACCAATATGTCGCTGCTTAAATTCAAAAGTACCACAAATCAGAAAATTGCAAAAATGTTTTTATTCAAAAAATACAACCGAAAGCCTTCATATTTTTATGTTTAAAAAAGACACCCATTGATTTCGTATTTTAAGTTACAAAAAAAACGCAACTGTTACTTTTGAATTTTTGTTTTGAACGCGCGAAATATGATCTAAACTACCATATTTTTAGTTGTGCGTCGACAATCAGATTGAAAGCACGATTCTTTTGTGCAAAAGTGTCATATCTCGAAATTTAATCTATTTTACTCATTTATTTTATATAGAAGACGACCATATTTCGGAATACTTCAGTTTTTTAAAAAAGGATTCACGTAAGTAAGACACTATTTTTAAATCAAAAGAACCATATTTCTAAACGGGTTCTTTTGCACAGAAAATATACCTAAATTAACTTAATTTTTTTTTATCAAAATAAATTATTGAGGTAATGTGTTCCTTTTGCATTTAAGTTATTTATTATGAAGTACGGTATTTCAAAATAGTTTATTTTGAATATAAAAAAACTACTTTCTATTATTATCATTTAAAAATTAAAAGGGCCTTTTTCTGAAATACACTAGTTTTGCTTTTATTTAAACGGAGTTGTTGGTCATGTTTTGAGATACATTTAGCATTTTTTGTGCAAAGCATGGTAATAATTGTAATTATAAATTGTATTGTATTGTACTGTTTTTACGTATTATACGTAGAAACATACCTACAATTTCATAATTACTATTATTCCGTAGTTCAATAAATTAAGTTTAATATTTTTTTTGTTTACTAGGTATTCTATTTATGAAATTTTGTCATTTTAAAAACGCCAGCCTCCTTTTGAACTATCATGGCAGCATAATTTCAATAGTAGCGCATAATTTCAATAGTAGCCGGCGGCTTAGGCGGGCGGGTGGTTTATTTTTTGGTATTTACTCGTATAGGCCATTATATTATTATTTATTGTTTTGTTACAGAATGAGTAGAAAAGTATACAGAATACTAATCATGGTACGAGATAACAGTAGAAGTAATGGTGAAAA
Organism: Thymelicus lineola; assembly: GCA_963932265.1. Classification (NCBI taxonomy): domain Eukaryota; kingdom Metazoa; phylum Arthropoda; class Insecta; order Lepidoptera; family Hesperiidae; genus Thymelicus; species Thymelicus lineola. The sequence continues at coordinate 8,099 of CAWVQL010000317.1, read as the reverse complement.
TGTTCAAGACTTGGAAAAGCATCCGCAAACTGACTATTCAATGTTAGAAGAACCAGATGTGCCTCAGAATGAGTTTTTCGATAGTAATTCAATTCCTGACAGTCAGCACTGCCTCGATTTCTCTCTACTTGATGATGCATGTTTAAAATCAATCGTAGTTGTTCCAGAAAGCGATTATTACAGAGACCCTTCTGAGTCTACCAGTTCGACCAGTTCTAGTTCAGATTTTTCTTCGGACAATTCAAATTCCAATGGAGACTTCATTAAAAATGTTTATATTAAAAAAAATGGTTATTTTTATGATTTCAAGTGTTCCTAATTGCATTTACTAAACTATTTTATCTATAAAGTAACATTTTAATAGTTATTGTTGATTTAAAAGTTAAGAGTAGTTACGTATATAATGATAAAAAAAGATTGCTAAGAAAGTTTTGAATGTTTTCTTCATGTTTATAAAGTCTTTGTTTTATTTTGGAGTTTTTAAAACTTACGTTAGTTTTGATATTTGGCTTGGCTAATTTTATTATTTTACTTTTATGTTTTTATTCACCCCATCCAATTGCAGGGAGGTGTCAGGCAAGGGGACGTTATATCCCCTAAACTGTTCACCGCTGCATTGGAAGATAAGTTCAAGCTGATGGAGTGGAAACGACGTGGCATTAACATCAATGGCGAATACATCACACACCTGCGATATGCCGATGATATAGTCATCTTGGAAGGATCCCTGGAGGAACTAGGTACAATGCTCGGGGACTTGAACAGCGCCTCACAACGGGTGGGTCTTAAGGTGAACATGGACAAGACGAAAATCATGTCGAATGTCCATGTCACACCCGTACCGGTTGTTGTTGACGGCGCTGCTCTCGAAGTTGTAGACGAATACAATTACCTGGGACAAGTGATCCAGATGGGCAAGTCCAACTTCGAGAAATAAGTCACTCGTAGAATCCAACTCAGATGGACTGCGTTCGGGAAACTGCGTCATATCTTGTCGTCCAAAACACTACCTCAGTGCCTGAAGTCGAAGGTGTTCGAGCAGTGTGTGTTGCCAGTGATGACATACGGATCCGAGATGTGGTGCTTCACTATTGGCCTAATCCACAAGCTCAGGGTAGCACAGCGGGCTATGGAGAGGGCCATGCTCGGTATTTCTCTACGTGATCGTATCAGAAACGAGGAGATCCGTAGACGAACAAGGGTGACCGACATAGCTCAAAGAATTAGCCGGCTGAAGTGGCAATGGGCTGGCCACATAGTGCGAAGGACCGATAACCGTTGGGGAAAAAAGGTCCTCGAATGGCGCCCGCGTCTCGGAAAGCGAAGTACAGGACACCCCCCGACAAGATGGACCGACGACCTGACGAAGACAGCGGGCATCCTCTGGATTCAAAAGGTTAAGGACCGGTCAGAGTGGCGCAAGTTAGGGGAGGCCTATGTCCAGCAGTGGACCTCCAAGGGCTGATGGATGGATGGATGATGTTTTCATTGTTTGAATAGAACTTAAAAAATAATTGATGTTTATTTTACAACAGATTCGAAGATTTTAATTTGTTATTTTGAGGGAAACTTTGATTTGTTTTATGTTTTAGATAGCATTTTAGTTATTTTATTAAATTACATGGCGATTTTTATTGTGTTCCTAAAAAGTTTTATGGTCAGACATGATTAATACAATAATTTTTTTGACTTATGGTTGTTTTATTCCATATTTAGAATATTTCAAAAATATGTTTTATATTCAAAAGTAACTTATTTGCTTATATCTCCGCTAGCTTTCAGTTTATTATAACACTACTTAAAACATGTAATGCTGTTTAAAAATATGCTTCTAATGATATATAATATGCATATATTTGATACAAAATAAGAAAGCATCAGACAAAAAATAGTTATGTTTTTCTTTGTTTAGCTCTCCTGTAAAAAAGAGTAATTTTGATTTGTGGTAGTTTTGAATTTAAGCAGCGATGTCTTCATTGAAATATAATGTACTAAAGTACAATCGCAAACTTTGTTGAGGTTTTATTTTCAAAATCGAGCCCCCGTTCTATTTTCGAAATCGATTGAATTGACTGAAAATTGTACACAGACACACAACAGACATGTCCAACAAATTGTGTCCCGCCGGGAGGTTCTATTTTCAAAATTGAGCCCCCTTCTCCTTTCAAAATCGAACGAATCCATTGAAAATTGAAGCCCATTGACGCCAATTTATTGGGACATAACATATTGACATAATATTGGAACAAAATAATTCTACTCAAAAGGGTGATGTGAATGGATCATCCCCTCATTTTCATATCATATTCTCCATAATATCTTCAAAATATTACCGAAGTATTATGTTTTCAGAAGCGAACGTACGTAATCCACCCAGGGGAGGCTTTGTTTCCACTAGTTCGATTCATTAGTTTGATCGTCGAAGAGGGGGGAGGGGGTCAATTTAGAAATATAGTGTCGGTTTTTAGATGAGCAGATGAGTGGGATCATAAAATGTATAAAGAATAATATTACTTCTAAAACTCTTGACAGATCTTTCTACTTCTTTCACATACTAAAAGTTATTATAGTATTTTAATTTCAACTTCAAACCCATTTCTTGGAATGAGAATTATTGTAGTTTTTTTGCCTGTAAAATAAGTTCATCTACCTAAATCTGTCGAGTGAGAAACAGGAAAACCAAAATGCTTCCAAAAAATTTTTTTATGTCGATAGAAACCTACATAAAACTTATTATTGGTATAGATTTGGGACCTTGTTGTCCATCTGTACAACCAAGTAATTACTTTGTTTTCGTGAGTTTATTCGCATCGCAATTTAATTAAAATCAAAGGAAACAAACGAAAACAACGAGGGCAAATTGTCCCTCAGTTTCAATTTGATCTCAAATTTTCCGTGAAAATTTTTCTTTGGGAGATGAGATGAGGAAGGAGAATTATAATAAACAACTCAAACTGGGTTTAACAAACTCCCAATTAAGGGTATGTCTTAGAAATTTAGTAATTTATGGTTAGGTACTATTAACGCATTTCTAATTTTTATAATATTGCAAACAATACTCGAATTAATTTAAAAATAAAAATTCATCATAGGTACTTTGATGAATAAGAGGCTATCCATATTCTTGATTTATTCAGTCTAATTCTATTTCTCGTTAGATTTATCTAGTTTTCTGCTCTTTTTTTGGACGAAAGAGTATTGACAACGGTTTATATTATGTCTACGCGATTTCCTTGACAATATTATCTAGCTGTCGGTCAGTGACAATTAGTGAGAAATTCTACTCGGTCAAATTAAGAGAGAAATCTATGTGAGGTACATAGAAAATCTACCATTCTCCTGAAATAATTCGCACCTGGTCTTCAGTGGAAAAAAGGCATAACATGAAAATTGTAATTTTACAGGAGAGCCAAAAAACTGTTAAAATATCAGTATGTAGTCAAAGGAATTTACATTATAATTTCCTGCACAAAACCGTCAAGATTTATGTCAAAAATTTGAAAAAAATTGAGCATATGCAGCTTTTGTCCCTCTTTCCAATCATATTAATAACTAAAATTTAAAGTAAAACGACTTATGTTTTTTTTCCACTGAGGGTGAGATATGGTAACCAACTAACCACACCAAAAAACCACTGAATCCGTTCCATCCATTAAACACGATCTTCTTGTTCCAGGATCCATAATGCCACCGCGTCAGTGCCACAGTGATAGTGCCAAAGTGTAGTGCCAATGTGACAATGGGTTGTACACCGAGCATGCTCTTAGACCACAAGAATCGGCGTCGAGACAGCACGGGCTCCCAAGAAGCCGCGCTTGCTAAGATTGCACCCACGCCGGTATGTCAGAACAAGGCAGTCCAGGCGGCTAGGGCTCCAAGGGCATCCCTGGAGTCCGACGGCTTCAGCATCCAGCTGTCTAGCAAGAAAGACAGCTATGTCTCCCAGATGGGGAACAACTTTGCGACGCAACTCCATATCAAGAGGATATCTGGCAAGTATTTCTTCTTTCATTCGATTGATGATGGAAGTTGTTAGATGACCACTCTAGTTGGTAGTAGCGAATCGAAGTGTCCCGGGTTCGATTACCAGGGTTGATATTTATGGAACAGATAAATATTTGTTCTCAGGTCATTTGTGTTTGTGTTGTCTTATTTGTGCCACCACAAGATATAGGGTCCTTAGGTGTATGAGTGTGTAAGTGATTATTTGTAAGTTTTGACGCTGATTCTGTGCTATGACCTAATAAAATACCTAGCTATGCTACTTACCAAAAATGGAGAGCCATTTTTCCTCCTGTCAGTCCTGTGATATTTTTTAGCGACTAAATTATTGAATTTAAGCTATATAGGTCCTCATAAGCAAAGTTTGAAAAGCCTATTTTTCATTAAAAATAATAAACCTCAAACGAAGATGTAGTCCAAAACTTTCGCTACTAAACATCACCACAGAATTTATAATGATATTATATTATATATTCAAATTATATAATACTTTAAAGGAAATTTAAGACTCGCATAATAAATATTTAATGTGTATCTACGTTGTATCATCTTTACCGCGAGATTGCGACCCAATTAGAATAATTATAATTAATTATGAAGGTAATTACCTTCAGTAACCAGGAATTGGCTAGAGATTGGAATGTGTGACGTCGTTGTCACTACAGTACTTATGTCACTTATGTAACGTATGAATGAAGATGTGACGCGAATGTTACACTACGTCCAACTAGGTCCAACTATGTTGAAATTATTTTCATACGACGTCATTTGACGGTTAAATACTAGGGTGTGTGCTTTTGTATTTTAGAATTTGCAATCTTTTAGGGCGGTTTTATATCAACTGACGATAATGTAGACCAGCCGAAGGTTAGATCAGGATCAGGTACAATCCCTGGACATAAGACATTCTTATCTATACTAATATTATAAAGAGGAAAGATTGTTTGCATTGAATAGGCTCCGAAACTACCGAACCGATTTGAAAAATTCTTTCACTGTTGGGAAGCTACACTATCCCCGCGTGACATAGGCTATATTATTATTTTTTTTACTATTTTTCCTGAAGCGAAGCTAGGGCGATTTCCTAGTAACAAATAAACTTAATTGTTTCCTCGGGTCTAACCGTCTAACCTGTGAACGTATATCTACGTCTTATTTGTGTAAAGGATACTGGGACTTATTGGGTTACCGACGAAACAAGTAAAATGAGAGTTTATTACTTACGGTCATATTTTTCTATTTTTAGATATTAAATATCTGCAATTTAGAAAAAGAGAAATGATATTGTATTCGGAATTGATTTGTTACTTATAAGTGTTTATAAATCCAAGTAATCAATCAAATTGCAAAGGATGAATAATTAAACAGTTAATTAATTATTATCATCGTATTTTGTAATAAAATTCATATTACATATTACATGAAAAAATGTATTTTTGACTGTCACGTAATAGCTCCTGTCATAGCACAAAGAAAGAAACCAGTGCTTTTGACCTATAAATCCTTTTGTGATTGAACACGCCGGAGTTCTTTCTTAAGTTGGCAATCAGCAAAATTGGTGACAATGTCAAGAAATCGATTTTTTTTCCCCTGTTTTAATAATCTCACTTTTACAAAATCATTATTAATTTACTCACAGATTGCAAAAATTTCGTCCAATTTTCACGGATAACTTAATTTATAAGCTTTTAAACTAGCATACTTTTATCTTGTTTCGAAGATTGTTAGAAACCATCCCTGTCTCCTTTACACGTTATAACAATAATATACCTAACGCGCCCCCACGTTAATTTTTAAAGTAGACGATCTCTATGTGTGTAATGTTTCACATTTTGTGTAGGTATGTGTGTTATCCACAACACAGAAATCAGTGCTGGGATGAGCTTCAATTAACGCTACTTTATTATCATTATTAATATTAATTTTCTATTTTTATGTTTCCTGGTAAGTTTCCTGGAACTCAATTTAACGGCTTACAGCGAATTGAAGGTTAAAGCTGAACGCACATATATCCGCATCGTCCGCAGCGGACGCTCCGTATGCGGATACCCTCGCACATATGTCCGGATTCACCGTACGGATTTTTTAGTATTGCCAACAATTTTAGCAGTTTTTTCCAACCTCTAGTGAAAAACGGTGCGATGTCATTCGTTTATTCCCACCCGTCTTGGTTAGTAGTCCTGTTGACAATACTAGTAGGAAAAAATCCCACTAGTTCTGTGTCAATTTATTTCCGTGTATAGGTATACTATAGTTTAGGTATGGTGTACTAAGATACAGGCCAAGGCTTAGCTTAGACACCAGATCTCCCACAGATTACTTAGCACTTACATTATCTTTTCCTTTTATTCATATTTTAAAATGTTACCTGAGTGTAATTTGAGGATGAGATGAAATAAAGATTTTTGTATTGTATTGTATTGTATAGTTTGCTATCAATCGTCAAGTATTGGCCATTAAATGTATATTATTTCATAGTTTTCATAAACTTCATAATAATATATTCCTTTATTCAACTGACAGTTGTCAGACTCAGATTCTCAGATTGCAAAAGCAAAATATTAAGACTGATGCAGCTATGGAAAAAACTGTTGTAATAGCGTGCGCATTGGAAGAGGAAGAAGAAAATGAAATTCGAAAAAAAGAAGATTCTGGGCTCATGACATCAATTTGAAAAGGCAGTTAGTTGAACGGCAAATACTATACGTTATTTCCCGGCTTTGTGGATGATGATCAATGAACCTAGATAATTGAAAACTTTAATTTGTAACTTTAATTTGCGGGAAATTAAAACACATAATACTCATTATTTCTTTTTAGTTTTCGACTTTGTCTCATATTTCAATAACGTAGTTAGTTATCGCAGTTTGAGGAACACCATTCGGAATCTCGAATATCCGAAAACCATATATAGGCATAAACGAAGGCGAGATCTCCTCACAGGATTCGTTTACTATGAAACGTTTCTCCTAATGCGTTGTCAAAAGCATCGTGGCATGGCAACACTATCGGTATTTCTGATACCTTCCGTATTTTCAGAAATGCGTGCGGACGGTGCGGATGACATATACCGACGCATCTGTCATCCGCATCGTCCGCATCGCATTTTTGAAAATGCGGAAGGTATCGAAAATGCGGATGACGTCATACGTAGGGCGTGTGCTGGTACTCAGTGTTGCCATGCCACGATGCTTTTGACAACGCATTAGGAGAAACGTTTCATAGTAAACGAATCCTGTGAGAAGATCTCGCCTTCGTGTTTATACCTATACATCATTGTTTTCGGACATTCGAGATTCCGAATGGTGTTCCTCAAACTGCGATAACTAACTACGTTATTGAAATATGAGACAAAGTCGAAAACTAATAAAAAATAATAAGTATCGTGTGTGTGTGTGGAAATTAAATTTCCCTCAAATTCAAGTTACAAATTAAAGTTTTCAATTATCTAGGTTTATTGACCATCATCCACCAAGCCGGGAAATAACGTATAGAATTTGCCGTTCAACTAACTGCCTTTTTAAATTGATATTATGAACCTAAAATCTTCTTTTTTTTTCGAATTTGACTTTCTTTGGCCAATATACAGACTACAACAATTTTTCCATAGCTGAATCAATCTTAATCGTCTTCACCGTTTTTCACTAGAGGTTGGAAGAAACTGCAAAAATGGTTGGCAATACTAAAAAATCCGTACGGCGAATCCGGACATATGTGCGAGGGTATCCGCATACGGAGCGTCCGGGGCGGACGATGCGGATATATGTGCGTTCAACATAACAAAACACGTAACTATGACGTAACTACGTACCTAACTAAAATAATTTGCTTTTATTAAATTAAAAACCTCTTTGAACGCGGTAATCACAAAAACGCGCTGATTTTACATCGCAATGTTTACAAATAGTCTGACGCCCCAACTCAGAGTCACTAACGGTTACTTTAATAGCTCCTCAGTAAAGAATCACCATACAAAATCTATACTAAGGAGCGCTTTAAGTAACAGTTAGTGACTCTGAGTTGGGGCGTGAGTTCATTGGAGTAATTAATGAAGGTTGAAGTGTAAGGTGTAAGTATGAAATGTCACAACGCCTGAT
>CAWVQL010000316.1:0-26013 GCA_963932265.1 Thymelicus lineola | reverse complement strand
ACCCGAGAACCCTGGGAATACACGTCCGATTTTGTTTCAGATTGTCTGATCAGACTATCTGATCGTATTTACTCGATACACGTCCGATTTTTGCGTCAGACTTTTTCTGAACACAGTCGTTCTCGAGCTGTGAGAGCGGTAAGTGCTTGCCACAGAGTACTTTGTGTGCTTGCTTGCCACTCTTGCCAGAAAGAAAAGATTGATGGCGATTGAAGGGATGTTGACACTAATTATAAATTAATATAAAATGTCTAAAATATTAGTGGTAACATTTAAAGGCCTAAAATATGATTCTTTTATTGAAATCAATCACAATAAATTAAATATCAATAATTTAAAATGTTAAAAATTGTACTCACTGTCACGTGACCTCAAACGCCATTTTGAGAATATGACGTCATTGGAACAATTTTATATGGAAATTCAACAAACTTAGTAGACAGATAGTATTGAATATCGTTTAATGACGACACGTGACGTTTTTGATGGGAAATTTGAAAATGATTTTTATTTATCAATTTTTGTTTTTAAATTGAAGATTATTATTTTTATAATATTTTTTCGTTTATATTGAGGTTCTATCTATAAAATAAAATTGAATCCTAAAATTAGACAACATCCCTATTATGGTTACTTATTGCATATTTGCTCGTGTTAGCGCGAAAGAAGAAATAACGTCGCTATTGGATTCAATATTCAATTTCAGTTCAGATTGATTAAGAGCCATTTCGCAAAACTCGGTTGTATAGGTATTTGAAGCGGCTCCGCGGCGTGATATTGCCTCGCGCGGCTCGCGTCGCGCTTGACCTCAGTTCTGTGCGAGTAATCTTCTTGATACTTTCAAACGTAAAAATTTTAAAATTATGAACATATAATTTTAATTATACACTTTGTGACCACATACATGTATCTGGTTTGTGACAATATAAGTTTATATAACAATTAAGAGTACAATGTAGTAGTACCATTATCGGTAACTTATTTACATAATACATTTTAGGTACCTACTTAGGTACATCACAATAAACATGTCCAATAGATGCATATTGCAAAAATCAATATTTTGGCAAATCAACGTGAAAAATTAAAAATCACGTTTTTTCAAGGTGATCTATAAAATGCAATATGCGTCCATTTTGCCTGCGATATTCGCAGCGCGTCGAAATACATAGGTATACCTAAATTCAAATCAATCGGAGGGTATAGAACCGGGAAATCCCGGAACCGAAAATCCCGGGATTTACAAAGGAATACGGTACTTTTCAAAGAACCAGGAAACAAAATAAAAGAACCGGGAAACAAAATAAAAGAACCGGGATTTTCTGAACTTTTGGGAAATAAAAATATGTCGCGTCGTGATACAAAAGATAACGTCAAAATAAAGGTAAATACAATCCATACACAAAAATGATTACAGCTTTAAAAAGAAGATATTCAGAACGTCGGCTACATGAAGCAGCTATACTAATATAATATTATTTACACAACCCAGATCGATATTTTTCTAATATAAATGAAGATGATTTAACTCTTTTTTCTCGTCCAAGCAGTGCTGAATTGTGCAATACAATTGTGTTGCTTTCATACAATTAATACGAAACTTATGTTTGCATGTAAGGTATAATAGTATGATGGTTACCTACTCAATCATGGCAAACGACTATACGGATTTGGGTAGAAAACAGTTTTTCCCTATTTAATGCTCCTGAGAGATAAAATAGGAAACGCGATACTAACTATTTTCACGCGGGGAAAGCCGTGGTAAAATAATCCCGAAAGAACTGAAAATCCCGGGAATCCCGGTTCCAGCATAGGCGAGTACCGAAAATCCCGGTAATTTAAAACAGGATCGGTTTTCGATACCCTAATCATTACCGTGATACAAAAGATAACGTAAAAATAAAGGTAAATACAATCCATACACAAAAATGATTACAGCTTAAAAAAGAAGATATTCAGAACACTATTCTTTGAATGTTAAAAACGAATTCTTTATTGTTTTCTGTTGGTTTACAAAACAAAATATTGACAATAGTCTAGTATAATAAATTATGAGAAACGAAATTCGCACTTTCCTCCCAAACCACTTGCTCTACAAGAAAAATGTATGGCACATAAAATGTCAATCTTTTTATGGGCTACAACTTTTACTCGATCCTTTCGGAAATCGTCTAGGACGCACCTTTTAGGAGATATAAGGAGTTTTCGGAAAATTTGGGAGGGGGGGGGGGTTAAGGTTGGGCCCAATAAGATTGGGTAATGTTGCAAGTATGAGTTCCACAGGGCGGATGGAAATTCAGTCGGAAATCGTCTAGGACGTACCGTTTAGGAGATATATGGTATTTTAGGAAAATTTGGGGAGGGGGGGGGGGGTAAAAGTGGGTTCAGTAAGATTTAGCAATAAGGTTTGGGGGTTTACTAAAGGGGGTTGAAATTTCCGTCTAAACTTGTCTAGGACGCACCGTCTCCGAGATATCCGGGATTTCCGGTTTTCCAAAAATCTATATCCCGATATCCTGATCTGCCGATCTGCGCCTACCTGATGAGTGCGGTATTTGCCCGGATGCCTCCCAGATTATCACGACGCAAAATTCCACTTTTGGGTGAAGAACTGAGGGGGGGGGGGGTATAGGGAGAGGCGAGGGGTTGTGAAGGGAAAAAATGAGAGGGTGATTTGTATTTGTGTTGTGTATTTGAGATACGTGAGTTTTGGGGAGTTGACGGAACTTGGGTGCACGAGAGTTTCCAAACAACGAATGTATTATCTTTGACTAATAATAAGTGACTATAGCTGACTAATGTCGGAGCTTCTATCATTCCAACATTTTGGCTTAGCAATAGAGTCCCGTTGACACCGTTTGGGTACGGAACTCTATAAAGTACAGATTTATCTAAAAGTTGTATAAATAAAGGGTATGTGTATACAAGTTATAATTATTTATTATTTTTTTTCTATGTAAATATGTAATTTACACATATAACAAAAAACCTAAATACTGTAAACAGTAACTAATGTCTAAAAACGGACAATGTTTTATTTCAAATTACAGCAGTGACTTCCAACCCAATAGGGGTTGAATTTCCAAAAATCCGATAGCCTAAAGCCTTCTTCGATAAATGAACTATCCAATACAAAAAGAATTTTTCAATTCAAACCAGTAGTTCCTGAGATTAGCGCGTTCAACCAAACAAACAAACAAATTTTTCAGCTTTATAATATTATACAATAGTAATAGTATAGATTAGTATAGATATAGTTATATTTTGTACATATGTATGTTCGTGATTTTCTCCGTTACTACTTACACTACATAAATTGGAAAGAAATAGTTACTTAATTTCTATTGTTTTCTTCAAACCAAAGATGTTTAAAGCAGAATATTACGCAAACGGACCCCTGAATTGAAAAATGGTCTTTTGAAACCTATAATATTTTTGAAAGACCTTTTCAACGATACCCCACATTAAGGGGTAGACGAAGAAAAAATCATACGGAACGGACAGACGGACGGACGGAAGGACGGACGGCCGGACGGGCTAGCCGGCCGGTTGAAATAACGAACGGACTAGACATGATTCCGATTTGACTACAAAACCCTGAAAATTATAGAAAACTAAAAATAATACAATTGACTGTAACTAAAAATTCTCACGTGATCAAGACTGTTCAATGGCAATATAATTACGTTACTTTTACGAAATCTATTCCTTAGATGGCTAAAGCAAAAATTGACATAGGTCCGACGTCCAAGAGTGCTGCCGCACGACTGATTTGATTTCGCGTAAGTTCGTATCTTTATATGGTAAAGTAAATTCGTTTTAATAAATTATTTTTTGCAGTAAGATAAAAAAAAAATTACGTGTCATATTCGACAAAGACCATATTTTATTACTACATAAATTTTTGATGGGAAATACGCTTTATTGAATACAAAAATCGATGGTAAAGTCATGGCATAAACCATGAAAATTGGTAATGTTATTGAATTAATTTTGAAACGAATATTATAGTAATCGTATATCCCTTGTAATAAATGCAAAATATAATATATGAGTGTTCTCTAGACATTTTTTTTTACTCAATTTAATAAAACTTAATAAAGAAAATCAGTGTATGAAATTGACTCTGTCGTCCTTTTGCTGAAAAATAGTTATGCTAGATTGACAGTTACGCAGAAACAAATTAATATTTTCAAAATTCCGGTAAATGAAGATCCAAGATGAAGGATTGATCTATTTTATGAGTTCATTTGCCAGCATTAATATCTTTCTTATGATACTAATTTTTGACATCAAATTCTTCATTCCGCGCGTCTAACCGCGAAATGGCTCTTAAACATCAACGAAAAAGTTATTCGTTTGCTCACTTCGTTATTAGCATAGTTGCACTCACAACTCATCTAATTTTAAAAGTACATTATTACTAAGCTTACAGGGGCAGTCAAGTGAAACTTATTTTAGGCGCATTATGTTTTTTATGAATGAGCTATAGGTGTTCGCTTTAAACTTAAAGAAGAAATGAGATATAACAATAGCATCGTGATGCTATGATATCAACATTTTACGTTTTTGTTACGCACATTAGGGAACATACCAAAACCACGTAACCCATTTTTTCCAACTTTTTACCCCCCTCCCCCCCCTTCGTGACCATCCGTAGTATATGAGAAGACCCCCCCCCCCCCTCCCCCCTAGTTTGCACGTGGTAATTGATAAATACGGTTTTCAATACTTTTTTGCAAAAACAGAGTTAAAAAATAATAATTTTGCTTATATTTGACGACTTTATGGCGCAATGGCTGCTAAAATATTGACTACGTGACAAAAACCTAAACCCCCCCCCCTCCCCTCTGTGACCAATCGTGGTGTTTTGTAGACCCCCCTCCCCCCCCCTAAATGAGGCACGTGGTTTTGGTATGTTCCCTTACATGAAAATAAAAAAGTTTCATACCGTATGAATATTACTTAAATTACGAAGATGCATATACTCGTAGAGCACGAGTTGAGTTGGCGTAGCGGTAAGAGCTCGGACTCGAAATTCGATGGTCGTGGGTATTCCCCGTATGGTAGATTTTTCAATTTCTCAATTTTTATATAATTCATTGGTCAATTATGCAAAGAAGTTAATAATTAATTTTATTAATTTATTTATATGCAAAGATAGAAAAGGTAAAAATTAGGATTTTCGAAATAAAGCGCATACGAAAAAACTTTGTACATGAAAATTCAAAACTTCAATTCATTGACATTCGATTATTTACATGTGTCGGGATTCGGGATGATAATGGGATGCTTTAAAAGAGGCTCGGAATATAGGCCGATGTTTTCGCTGATGATTGCGCTTATCTTGAGCCTGGGCTTCCTCCAACATCTTCCAAGCAAAGTAGGTAATTACGCGCTGCTCCAATCAACATATTGCTTTATCAATTTTCACTTCATACTGTAAGCCTATTTTTATAAATGAATGTGTAGCAACCCTACATTTGTACATTGTAGATGAGCAACCCTGTTTTGGTTACCATAGTATTTGAGAATAACACTATTGTCATTTCATTGTCAAGTTAAAAATAGCAAAATAATATTGTATTATTGGAAATATTGAAAATATAAATATGCAAAGAGAAGGAAAAATTTATGTGTAATTTTATTGTAAATAATCCCTGAGGCTATCCATAATAAAATCAGATAAACTATTACCAAAAAATGCGTTTCACTTGTCAAACATCAAGTGAGTAACTCTACTACTATGGTTGCGTATTTTTTCAATAGTTAACTACAAAATAGTAACTTACACTCGCGCACACGTCACAATGCCTCCACTCGTATGTTAAGTTACATTCAACGTTGACGATATATAAGGAACTCACGCTCGCATAAAATATGTTTACTAAAATGTTTGAGTCATCTCGATTAACGTGATAGTTGCGTTTTGCTGTTTTATGTTAGAAACTCACACTCGAGCTACAGAAAACAATATAAGCCGTGCCATGTTTCACACATGCAATAGTTAAGAATTATTAGAAAGTGTATAGCGTGTCACCTCGAAGCCAAAACAAGAATAAACTTCCAACCTTGTGTGGCATACCTTGGAAATGTCCTATCTCTGAGATAGCTAAAATTAATCAACAAATAGGGATTTACATCATGTTACATAATAGAAAAATAGAACTAGTAAACAATAAATACGTAGATACATACAAGACAATACAAAAATTAGCTACAGATGGTAGAAAATGCAAGTGAATGAATAGGTTGCTTTAAGCACGGTGAATGGACCAATCTCATGGGACACGTGTGATATTATACTATTCAACTAAGAGTGAATCCTGTAAAATGGTCACAGAGTAAAAGGAACCCAAAGAAATGACTCAAACCGAAGACGTGAACCCACCTAATGCTGTTGCTTCTGTTTAATCTGGAGCCTTGGGCGTCTCGGTGCATGATGAGCTTATTGTGTGTGAGTGAGCTGCGGTGGTGTGAGTTAGGGGATGAGGTGTGGTTGTGCGCCTGCGCAGAATGCAGCGACGTGAGGGACTCCATCGATTCCCCCTCAGAAAGTCGTCCACTTGCCGAGTATGTGTTGCTGAAAGGGGCAAAAGAGATGAGGGTTCATGCTGGCCAGCTGTACTTTTTAAATGGAAATTTTAATTAAAAAAAAATCAGGACGCATACTCTAGAGTTCTGTAGTCATTGATTGAAAATTAATGATATATGGCAGTTAAAGAAAAAAATTTAATCAGTATAATCAATGTTTTATAATTTACTAAAAATAAGTACCTACTAAAGTCTAGGTATAGGTACTATTCGAGTTGAAAATCCATTGCGAATAGATTCAATTATGTAACGAGATTAATACGTACTAGTAGATACACAATACTACAATACTATATTAGTACTAATTATAAGAATGGATTTAAGCCATCTACTAACTCTGTGTTCAGTGAACTCTAAACAAATATCTACATTTTGTAAACTATAGTTTATTTGTAAACCTATTGTCATTCAAGTAACATTAAATATTTTTTATTCAAACATATTTAATTTAATTAAAATGGCTTTGAAAATCGTTACGTATCAGACGTTATAGCTGCAGAACTCTAAAAACAAAAACTCTACAACTGGCCAATTGGAAAAGGAATGCAAAAGCGTGTGACATAATGAAACAGATATGTGTGAAACACTTTGTGTTAATTTCACTCGCAGTAACACAAAACTGGAGGCAATCACACAAAATGCACACACATTTAGTGAGCGAAAAAATGATAAAGGAATGATACATGGTGACTGTAGATACTATACAAACATTATTCAGGTTTTATACATTTTGGAATACAGTTAAATTAAACATGAACACGGCACTCACATACAAAGGTTGTTATTTTAATATTTACCTATGCCTCAGCCATGGGGCGTATGGTATTCCATAATCGGATTTCACTTCAGAGTAAGTCTGAGTATCAGATAAGCTGCCATCGCTGATCTTTATTCCTCCTCTAGGTGTGATTCTGAAATTAAAATAAATTATTATACTACTATTTCCTTACTACTTCAAAACTTTTCTCTAAACTACTTCAAAACTCTTTAATGTCAAAATATCTTTACAGGATTAATTGAAGTTTTGAAGTAACCAACAAATCGACCTTGACTGCCGTTTCGGACAGAGTCCTGACTATCACTGATTAAGATGTTCCCAGGAGTTTAGCTTAAAGTAATATTTACTTTAAACTTAAAAAAGATAAGACCATTTACACGCCTGTCA
This sequence comes from Thymelicus lineola, assembly GCA_963932265.1. Taxonomy (NCBI): domain Eukaryota; kingdom Metazoa; phylum Arthropoda; class Insecta; order Lepidoptera; family Hesperiidae; genus Thymelicus; species Thymelicus lineola. Next base: position 18,254 of record CAWVQL010000316.1, on the reverse strand, counting down.
TGTTGCTGTGCCCAAATATGATATATTTCGACACGCAATAACACTTTATAAGCTTGTTACATTGTATCGTCGACACAAATACAGAAGTCTACGTAACAGCATGCTTAATTTTTAAACACAAAGTTAAAGATTTTATAAAGGTTTTTCAGGAGATAAAAGACTGTATGAGGTGAATACGCGTATTAACAAAACGGTTGTGTTAAGATAATCCTCTATAACTAGGTACTTTTTTCAAAGCAATAAAATTTACATCTATTCTGATTTACTTTATATAAAGTAAACAGTATCAGACGCAGTAGGAACCCTGAGGTACACCAGCATTAATCCGTTAGCGACAATAGCTTTTAACTGTAATTCAGATAATAAAAATAAACACCCACTTGTACAATACTAGTGAAGAGATAAAGTTTGAGGATTTTACTTGAAGAGCCCAATAGTAAACCCGATCGAATCCACTTTAACTTAGACTCTGGCTTGGTGCCAAGGCCTTCCGTTGTTTTCTATAGACTGTGCCCATGCCGTGAATCAGAATATCAATATATCAGTCTTACGCCCCAACTCAGATTCACTAACAGTTACTTAAATCGCTCCTTAGTACAGAATTTCTGTGGTGATTCTTAACTAAGGAGCGATTAAAGTAACCGTTAGTGACTCTGAGTTGGGGCATTAGCCAACCCGGTATTAGTGTTGGAATAAAACAAAAGTTTTTGCTTTTTTTTAATATGAAAGATTGCCAACAATAAACAAACTCATTGTTTAATATTTAAACATATTTATATTACAATAACGATAAATATATTGGGTTGTTGTAAACTTGTCACATTTTTTAAACACCATACCTTGAAAGTAAATTCGTCACAGGTAGGTAATAGTTATTGTAATTTCGCCACAAATTCTTGTTTTACATCATTTTTGCTCAAAGTAGTGGAAGCAAGCAAGGTTACTCCATCAACCGGGTACGAGCTCAGGTGGACATGGTGTAAGCAATTTATTATTTAATGCTTTTAATATCTTACCCCATGCGTCTTCCCATAGATGTCCACAATTTTTAAAGTAAAACAACGTTGAAAATACTACCTTCCTAGTTTAAACTATAAAAAAATCTTATTCTGATTGGCTAAATATAGGTAACCTTGTACAAAATGCAATTTAGTAAGTTACAGTAGACTTGATTTACTTAATAAAACTTCACTAAATATTTACACTTATAAGGATTTTTAATTATAAAATAATTAAACTGTATCCACCTAATAAAACAATTCTTGGCAAAAAGTTGTCGCCTCAAATCCATGAAGGAACTGTTTTGTTCTTGAACTTTAAAGGAATGAATCAATTAAGACCATCAAAATTGTTTTAATTGATTATGACATTCTCACGCGGCTGGTAACGTCCCATTCATAACTTGGTGGCTATGTATACTTTATAATTGGTTGTGAGTTCTACATTCCTAATACTAGCTTTTGCCCGCGGCTTCGCCCGCGGTAGAGTGGTTTCAAAACGAAATTTTTAAATAATTACGTGTAATTTAGGTTTATTCGCCCGTTGGTTGGCGCTCGTGGCTATTGATTTTTTACAAATCCCACGGGAATTCTGAACTTTTCCGGGATAAAAATTTGCCTATGTCTTAATCCAAGGTATAATAGGCTATCTCCATTCCATTTCAGCCAAATCCGTTAAGTTGTTGAGGCGTGATTGAGGAACGAACATCCAAACATCTTCATAAACTTTTACATTCATAATATTCATAGGATTCATAGTTCGGTGACGCCTTTGGTGTCGCTGATGTCTACGGGCGACATAGCTACTCAGCATCAGGTGGATCGTCAGCAGAATAGGTTATCAAAGGGTTCTTATCGCACCCTTAGTGGAAAAAAGCATGAGTCGTGTTACTTGGAATTTTAGTTATTAAAAAGATTGGAAAGAGGGACAAAAGTTGCGCTCATTTTTTTTTCAAATTTTTATCATCAGTCTTGTCGGTTTTGATATGTGTAAATTCCTTTGACTACGACTGATATTTTAAGTTTTTTTGCTGTCCTGGAAAATTGCAATTTTCATCTTATGCCTTTTTCCACTGAGGGTAAATTATTATCTCTAGCTAGAATAAAATAATTTCCGTACCTATGATGGTGGAAGAGCGCTGCGAACTCATGCGTGCCTGGCTTGGGCAGTGACTGCGAGCCGAGGAGCCGCTCTCGAACCGATGCGGACAGCTGGGCGGCCGCCGTGCCTCCTAGAGAGAACGACTTGGGTCCGATGCCGTTTTCTAGTGGAAAAAGTAGGATATTTATTTATGTATATTAAAAAATAGCAAAATATTAAAAAAATATAATAGGGATGTTGACTAATTTTAGGATTCAATATAATTTTATAGATAGGACCTTATTATTCACGAAAAAAATATTATAAAAATAATAATCTTCAATCTAAAAACAAAAATTGATAAATAAAAATCATTATCAAATTTCCCATCAAAAACGTCACGTGACGTCACAATCTGTTATTCAATACTATCTGTCTGCTGAAGTTAGTTGAATTTGCATAAAAAATACTTTCAATGACGTCATAAGCTCAAAATGGCGTTTGAGGTCACGTGACAGTGAGTAAAATTTTTAACATTTTAAATTAATGATATTTAATTTATTGTGATTGATTTCGATAAAAGAATCATATTTTAAGCCTTTAAATGTTACCACTAGTATTTTTGGCAAAAAATTATAGTAATTTATAATTAGTGTAAACATCCCTATTGTCTGAGAAATATCGTTATAAAGGTTAAAACACATTTAAGCGTATTTTGATAACAATTTGGACTTAGCTTTCCGCGCGTTGTTATTTTTAAATGATTATAATAATTTAATGAGATATAAATATTACAATTTTATAGTCATTTCAGCAATTTTATATTTAACTAGCAATTATTGCCCTCGCTTCGCTTCGGAAAAAATCTAAGGTGCTTTAGTTAACTTACATAACATACTCTTAAAGCAGCATAATCGCTCATTAGAACCACGTTACTATGTTAGTTCAATACTCAAAATAACGGTTCGATATTTTTAGGGTTCATTACCTCAAAAGAAAAAACACGGTTCCCTTATGATCACTTACGCCATTGCCCGTCTGTCTGTTTGTATTTCAAGACCTATTTTCTCAGGAACGCGTGAAGGTAACAAATTAAAATTAATCCTACACTCAGGTCTGCAATCCCTAGGAGCTGTGAAAACATATAATATTATGTATCGTCAACGCAATCAAAAAACATTCGGCTAGAAGATATGTCTTAGGTAAAACATAGGTTAAATAAAAAATCTTAAAACTGTGAATTTGTATACGTAAGTATCACAAAAAAAAATTTAAACCTATTTGCAGAACTTGGTAATTTGATCGGGACCCATGTCGATACATATTATATGGGGACAACAGTTTTTCAACGGCAAAGTTAAGTTTGTTCCGTTTATATTTTCGTTACACAGCTATGTTAGGTTTTACTAAATAGTTAAGTTAGGTTCAACAACCCTAGCTCATACTGAGCCGGTTGCTTTTACTTATTATTATTATTTCATCATAGTATTTTCTAAATTTTGTGTTTCCTACGATAGCCTTCCCATTTCCCTTAGTACTTAAATAACATTGAATAAATAAATTGTATGATGATGTTTGCTGATCCATCAGTATTTCACATTAGGTACCCAGACTTTAAAAAAAAAAGTAGTCTTAATTATATCGTTCTCCAAGGTACAATCTATGTCTATACCAAAACACATCAAGATTGGTTCAGCGATGAGAGTTAAGGTTAATTCGACAACACATTTTCGCATGTATTACATTGTAGTTTTGGTAAATCAATAATTCGGCAAAGGGAAGATATTGCTTCACAGAAAATGAGAAAATTCAGCACTCTGCACTCTCAACACGATGTTCCTCAGGACTGCATTATAACAGAACTACAACATCACTACTACGGAACTCTAAAAATGACGGAACACTTAGTTATTTCAAAGAACAATCCTAAGCTTGATTTAACACGCCGCAATACGTTTTGTTTAGTGGAGTTATGTATTTCATTATTAATTATTCAATTAGTTCAATGTCTACTACTTGTACAACACTAAATTACGATTTTCAACCCCTTCCAGAGAATATAAAAAAATGCTAAATTTACGTTGGAGCCATAAACACGCAATTAATGATTTAAAAAAGTGAATATAAAAATAGATATTTAGTAAAAAAATACTGCAGTGCCATATTCTAGCTCCATCTTGCGAAATATAAATAAACTAAGAAATGCATGTATGCCTTATTTTGTGTGAAGAAAAGGTTTTTAAGTTTAAAACAAATTAAAAACTCGTTTCTCGGTTTTCGTATCGTGCAAGTATCGATTTACAACTTAAAAAAATATTTATTTCGAAATCACAGACATTATATTAATGTGTGTGTGAATAATTGTTTTTTAAAAAGTAAGTACTCCAGTGCCACGCTTTGGCTCCACCTTGCAAAATATAAAAAAACTAAGAAATTTATGTACCTATGCCTCAATTTGTGTGAAGAAAAGGTTTTTGTGTGTTTAAAACAAATCGACTCATTTTTTATTTTCTCGCTTTGATATGGAACCCTAAAAAATTGCCTTTAATTTAAGTTGAAGACTCGATATTGCAGTAAAGTCCTGTTGAAATCCGTTCAGTAGCTTCAAAGATTAATGAAGACAAACAAACAGACAAACAAAAATTAAAAAGCTAATTTTTCGGTTTTGATATCGTGCTAGTAACAATTTATAACAAAAAATGCAGTTATTTCGAAATCACACACAGACATAATTATATTATGTATTAAAGGTGTATGTATTAAAGTCGTTGGCGTGATTCAACAAATACAGAGCCATCTAGTTGCAAAGATAGTAATCGATTATTTATTGGATATCGGTTACTCATATAGACTTAATTTGCGTTTTTCTACCACTTCCTAGATGAAATTCATAAAATGCTGAAATTATATTGGAGGACATAGATACGCAAACAATATGCTCTTAAAAACAAAATATAGAAATAGATATCCACTCAGTAATAAGGATTTGAATTAATGAAAAAAATAACCTTTAAATGCATTTTATGGCCTTTCCATGCAATATAAGTAAAATCTAAGAAATGCATGTATAACTCTTTTTGTACGGAAAATACGTTTTTAATAGTTTAAAACAAATCAGCTAAAATTTTTTTATTTTTCCATACAAACCATCCCTAAGGAACCCTTTAGTATGGAACCCTAAAAAATTGCTTATTTGTTAAGTTGAACACTTTGCAATATCCTAGTAAAAGTGTTGTTAAAATTCGTTCAGTGGTTTCGGAGATTAGCGGAGACAAACAAACAGACAGACAGACAAAAATTTTAAAAACTCATTTTTCGGTGTTGGTGTCGTGCAAGTAACGATTTGCAACTTGAAAAAATCATTTATCTCAAAATCACAGACAGACTCTTCAATTTTATTAATATGTATAGATGTATAGATGAATTGGGTTCCCAACAGTCAACACCCATCATGTTTTTTTCCCGCCAAAACTAGGTTACTTTCTCTTCCATTATATCAAGTCAAGGTCAACAAACAAACAGCCGTGTATGATCACTTGATGAAAATCGATTAAGTTTATGATACCAAATTAAAATTATTCATAGATCCAATACATATATAAAATGAATTATTAATCATGCATTGCATGAAATATGATGTTTCATGCGCAAACACTTATATAATTTAACAGAATTTTATATGGATCGATCAATGCAAAATGGTAATAATGGTAATTTTTGTAAAATGGTTTTAGAGCATTGAAGTATTATTACTAGCGTATAGAACCGACACCGCGAACACAATGTAGGTATGTCCCAATCAATTGGCGCCAATGGGCTCCAATCTTCAATGGATTCGTTCAATTTTGAAAGGAAACGGGGGCTCGATTTTGAAAATGGAACCTCCCGAAATTTTGTTCGAGATGTCTGTTCTATAACATAATGTTTACACTATACAAAATAATGATAAATGAATGGAGCAACTTACTATGTATTTGTAAATCTTGTGTGCAGGTCTGAGTACCTCCCGATACCTTGACCTTTGTTCGAGGAACTGCGGAGACTTGAGCTGTTCTTCCACCTAAAATGGATGGGATATGTGGATACAGAAAAAGATTGTTATCTACAAATGACGGTTATGTGTTCCATGATAATGTTAGATATTGAATGTGTGACGATTTGACGAATAAAACAGTTTTAATATCGCCTGTTACAAGCTAATATGAGTTATGAAATAATTGCATGCATAATAATGTAAATAAGTGAAATGAAAAAAAATTTTTTTTTTTAAACGCTTTTATTTCAATAATGTTTAGTTTATAAAATTAGCTACAAGTTGTGAAAATTTCAAGTCTCTACGTAAAATAGAACATAGAGAATTATGCGTCTAAAGTCTGAATATCGTTTTTTTTAATTTAACAACAAATAAACAATGAAAATTAGTTTAAAATATGATTTTCGTGTATTGTCATCGGAAATACACATGTCTGCCAAATTTCATCAATTTTCATTAAAGGGAAGTCATTCAAATTAACGTTACAAGATTTGATGCTCCGAAGTGAAAGTAAATAAAAGCGTTTAATAATACTTGGCAGTCTCTTCAAAATAATCAAAATGTACTAAATGATGACAAAGAAGATTATTATGTATGTCGTGGATTTGGGTTTTTAACGTGATAACGTTTATAAAGACGATGAGCCTGAGAGGCATTCACGAAAACCGAGTAACGGCCGGAGTAACGTCACGGAAGCGCGCGCAGCATTAGAGAGAGAGGCACGCTAGACCGGCCGTCTCTCTCCCACTCAAGCGTAATCGGTCCGCTTGGAAGGCATTTTTCATTTCATTTTTATTTTATTTTACAATCTTTTGAAAAGAAATGATTTCTCGTAGCTCGTACGTATTATTATTATATGAAAACGAAAATCTACAATAGCGTCATCTCTGTTTATAGGTATGAACTACTTGAAAGAACTTTACACAGTACATCGACTCGGACTTTAGTTGTAGTCAAGAAAATCACAGATGTCGCGCAGCTCCTGATATTTAAAACGAATCCCGTTCCTAATGTGCGAATTGACAATATTTATATCATAAATTATTCTTCTACGAAATAGACGTTATCACGTAAAACCATTGTCCGTAAACCGACTTTACAGACAACAACTTTTTTTTTGCTTAGTCAATTTAGTCATATCAAAACGAACATGAAATTTTATCTTAACTACTTTAATACGTAATTTAAAATCGCAGTAATATTATTAACTCTGAGACTTAAATATGTCAAGCGTAGGTTTTACAAACTATAAACTGAAATTTTTGGCTATTTATATTTCATGTGGTGTTCAATATTGATTAAGTAATTATGACATACCTAAATCTATTATTATTATATACTCAAATAGACCATAGAGCAAGACCAAACCAAGTAACCAAGTTCTATATAAACATTAAATCATTATCATAATAACCACAGTTCAATAACGTACCATGAGCATGCTGTGGGGGTCCATTCGCTGGCGGCGGCGGGGGCTGGACCCCATTCTGTCTCTTGACGTAGCCGAAGCTCTGGGGGACCTTCGCCTTGCCCGAGGAGCAGCTACCATTGCCCCCACTCGACACACTCGACGGACGCGACGATTGGCCACTTGGTGACTGGAGCTGGAAACAATAAAAAGATACTTTTTACCCGACTGCAGGAAGAGTTATGTTTTTCGCGCGTAAGTTGTAATGTATGTTTATTTTATTTATTTACTAGCTGACCGGGCGAACTTCGTATCACCTAAAAATCATATTAAAAAATAGGGGTTGGTGTTAGAAGGTTAAAAATTAAGGGTTGTATTTTTAATGCCACATTATAAAAAAATAAAAACAAAAAATTTCGTTAAAAAATTAAAAAAAAATTAAGGGTGAACAACCCTTATCACTTAGGGGTATGGAAAATAGATAGTAGCCGATTCTCAGACCTACTGAATACGCATATAAAATTTGGTAAAAATCGGTAAAGCCGTTTCGGAGGAGTAACATTGTGACATGGAAATTTTATATATTAGATTTAATTTTTGCAACACCTTAAGCTAGGGTATACAAGGGCAAAAACTTAATGCCTAATGGCATTCTCTACCAGTCAGCCCTGGGTGCTGGTGAAATACCTGTTTTTATGTATGCATGTAATATTCTTTATTACCTCGTATCTTTCAAACCGCTGAACGGATTTATACAGATATAATTAAGATATCGTTACATTCGTCTTGATAACCCAAGTGTTCTTAGATAAGTGAAATTAAAAAAAAAACAAGGTCATCACTGACAACTGAAAAAACGCAGAGGATCCGCACTACTTCTGACATAATGAGCGATACACGATAAATATTTCACAGTACATTTTAATAGGGTGCATGATATCTACAATATACAGGCGTATTATAACGTTCAAAAAGATAAAGCCTATAATTCTATAATAAAATAAGTTGAATCCTAAAAAAATTTTTTTTTTTAAACGCTTTTATTTCAATGTTTAGTTTATAAAATTAGCTACAAGTTGTGAAAATTTCAAGTCTCTACGTAAAATAGAACATAGAGAATTATGCGTCTAAAGTCTGAAAATCGTTTTTTTTAATTTAACAACAAATAAACAATGAAAATTAGTTTAAAATATGATTTTCGTGTATTGTCATCGGAAATACACATGTCTGCCAAATTTCATCAATTTTCATTAAAGGGAAGTCATTCAAATTAACGTTACAAGATTTGATGCTTTGAAGATTTGATGCTTTGATGCTCCGAAGTGAAGCTAAATAAAAGCGTTTAAAAAATATCGCAACTTACCTGCGATCCGCTTCTTGAAGAATGTTGACTAGATGGGTTAGGTGGCGCATACTGAAAATAATAAACCAATAGACATTAGAAACAAAAATAACGTGTATTTTATTAACACAAAACTGGTAAGAAGAATAAGTGGAATTAATAATAAGTCAAATGAAAAAAATTTTTTTTTTTTAAACGCTTTTATTTCAATAATGTTTAGTTTATAAAATTAGCTACAAGTTGTGAAAATTTCAAGTCTCTACGTAAAATGTCTAAAGTCTGAAAATCGTTTTTTTTAATTTAACAACAAATAAACAATGAAAATTAGTTTTAAATATGATTTTCGTGTATTGTCATCGGAAATACACATGTCTGCCAAATTTCATCAATTTTCATTAAAGGGAAGTCATTCAAATTAACGTTACAAGATTTGATGCTCCGAAAAATCGTTTTTTTTTATTTAACAACAAATAAACAATGAAAATTAGTTTAAAATATGATTTTCGTGTATTGCCATCGGAAATACACATGTCTGCCAAATTTCATCAATTTTCATTAAAGGGAAGTCATTCAAATTAACGTTACAAGATTTGATGCTCCGAAGTGAAGCTAAATAAAAGCGTTTAAAAATGGTACTTGTTCAGCCTTGCTGTATTAGATTAGCCTAATATAAGTAATTTCTAATTCTAGGTATCTCAAATTGCTTACACCCACATTTGAGTGTAGTTACCTACTAAACATAATTACTTTCTCTCACTTAAGTTCGTATCTTCTTTGAGACTATACAGTGTACATCCTGCCGGTACGGACCACGCGGTTTGCCTCGTCATTCGTTATACGCACCGCCAAGTATTGGAATAACTTGCCTGCGTCGGCATTCCCGCCTGCCTATGACGTGGATGTCTTCAAGAAAAGAGTGAATAGGCTTTTACTAAGTTAATGGGCTCACTACCTTGAACCACATCTACACTTACCATCAGGTAGGATTGTGGTCAAGTATTGTGTAAAAAAAATAGGTACATAGTCACAACCGCGCCACTAGTGATTCCTCTCTTCGAAGTTGTAAGCATTTACCTATAAGCCTTTGATAAATTATTGATGATATTGCAGAAAAAGAAAATATAGTGTTTCATACCTGTGGATGAGGTGCAATCCCTAGCTGTTGTGCAGCAGTGAGTTTCTCCCGCTTGTGGTGCTGTGGGGAATGATGGCCAGTGCGTCTTTCTCCTTTACGTCCGTGTGATGGACTTGGCGGCGCAGGGGCGGGCTGATTCTGCAATACAAAGAATATGGATTTCATAATCGATAAGTATACAGAAGGTAATACCGGGAGGAAAAAGAACTTAATTACTTTATTAGATTAATGTAAGGTATGGTTTGGCTTTCGTTATCCTTTGACTATCCTTTGATGTCAAAATACGAAAAAAGTATTCACATACCCAAAAAAAATGACTAGCCAAATTGATCCCAGAAAAGAGGATTCGACAAGTATCATTGCTTTTTATGAGTTAATCCAACTTTAATGTATTTAATGAGCATGTTGAATTCGATAAAATCAAAGGAAATTGATACAAATATTATATACCTAATGTACCAGAAATCCACTAGGAAAGTAAGTGCGTGTGTTGTGCAACGTTCGCAACAAAGGCTGCTGCCAAGTCAAATACTTTACAATACAGCGTGTAATTACCGCGATATTGCACAGCAAAGGCTTTGTACAGTAGAACCACCTATGTTCGCGATATTAAATGTCTGATGCGGTTTTGAATGTGCGAGCACTGGGAAAACTGGGCCAGTCACAATAGGTACCCAGTCAAAACGATTGCAGAGATCAGTGGTGTTTTTGGTGATAGTTATAACTAATTTCAATCAATACAAGATCACGACTGACTTTTGATCACTGCGCCATGACTTACTTATGCGGTAAGTAGGTAATAAGTACACGACTCTCAGAAGATACTGACTCTACCTGTTTAAGTGTTGTTAAAAAATCAAATAATTTTCATTTAATCTTCTCATCAACAATTTCAAAATCGCATAATTGCCCAAGGAATTTATATACTTCTGTAAATTATCATCTTATTGCCCAAGAATGGAACCCGGGATCTATCGATTGCTATGTTAACACTACCAATGAACTACTGGATCATTTATAATGCACTTTAAGTAGGTATTCTCACCCAACAAAAATGCCAATTTTAATAGTGTAATATAAAACAAATTGTCAATAGCAGGTTTTCTTTAGATTCAAAAGGTTCAGTTATGAACCGTTCAAAGTGACGCAAGTTAGGGGAGACCTACGCCTAGCAGTGGTCCTGCAAAAGGTGATGGATGGATGGATATAAAAATTGTATTAATTGACGACCCGTGTGGCACATTACCATGCCGGATCGCCGTGCCAAGGGTCCAGGTTTCAATTCCCAGAGAGGCGGCAATTTGTATGATGAGTAAGGCTCCCCGCAGATGGGCTTCATAAACGCCACCACAAACACGCAACGAGAAGCTGAAGCGGCCAAGCGATGGCTGCCGCGCGCGCCACCGTACCGGTACATAAGCAGCCACCGCTTCTAGCTTCTTGTTGCGCGTTTGTGGCGGCGTTTGTGAAGCCCGTCTGCGGCGACGCTTAGAATTTCTGGGTGTGTGTTCTTGTATTTGTGTTATCCATGGCACCTACGACTCAGGGAATCGTAGCGTGAGGCTATGAGTGTGTGTGTAGCGTTATATATTTGTTTACCAGAGGCGGAGCCCCGACTCCAGGCGAGTCGGTATACTTCTTCCAGGTGGTGTCCTGTCGCGGCGCTGGCGGCTGCCGCTCCGTCTGCTGTCCGCAGTCCGTCTTGTTGCGTGTACGACCGACTACTCTGTAAACTACTCCACTCCCTCCTTCCATTGCTCTGTTGCGCGCGCCACCGCGTCTGTGAGTAAAGAAAAAAATATTGTCATAATTACTAATCATACTTGTTTACTCAAATTATCATTATATAAATACATACATAGCTATACGGTCATAAAAATAAAAAACAGTGGCACTCCTAGAATACCGTCAGAAGTGAAAACCTCAACAATTCCCCTTCCCTCCAAACTCCCCTTCATCCTCCAAACCCTTCTCCCTCTCCGGAACAATTCCATCATACATGATTTTTGCATAACTTAAACCGTTTCTTAAAACTTTTAAGCTTTTAAGATATAAGCTCTCAAAAGGAATATTTTTTTTTCATTTTCCATTGATGCTTCCTTCGCTTCTATTGGTCGCAGCGTGGTGTTATAAAGCCTTCCTCGACAATTGAACTATCCAACACAACAATAATTTTTCAATTCAAACCCATAGTTCCTGAGATTAGTGCGTTCAACCTAACAAACAAACTCTTCAGCTTTATAATATTAGTATAGATAGAATAGATTAAACCCTTTTCCATTCTACTAACGCTCGGCCGAAGCAACCAGTGATTAATAAGATATGGGCAATCGATCCATTGATCGGCTCTATTAATACGGCGCATTGTAACTAGAACGTGAATAAATCAGCACATATTTCTACGTAAAGCACAAGATTAGCTACTACGTCATAAATAGAACACTATAGGATCCAATTAGGACTTAGGTACCGATCCAGAAATTGAAATTGATCAGATGAATGTAAATTGTAGGGATAGAGCCAACCGTAGGATTGAAAGTTACAATACAATCTATCTATAACAACCAATACTGAATTTACATGCCCTCCAGGTCACGAAAGAGCTCGTCTTCACAAACAACGACCGATGACTTTAGATACGTAACACTTTTTTTTTTTGATGAGTAAGTACTATTATATTACATTATATTATTAAATATAATAAAAATTAATTAAAAAAGATATCCATGAAATGATCAGATCTAATCTAAACGTATTAATCGACTTCTTGGCTAGGACCGTTTTAGCAGGATGTACGATTATTATTATTGAAATTTCATTATACTGACCCAATTGACTTCAATCTGAAGGCAAACATAAATTTAGCGTTATGAATTAAACATAAACTAATCTCCTCACAATGGACAATATCCATGAGCATGGCCAGAGCATTTGGAAATTTACTTAATAGGTATTATTATTTGTCGTCATTAGGTCTTATAGAATTAAATGGTAATGTTATTATAATAATTACGGTACGTATCCATAATTGAATTACCTACTCAATATAATCATTTGGTTGTTTTGCGATGAAAGAGTGGTCTTTGTTTACTAATACACCTTACGATTATTCAGTCATACATCGTTCAACATTATGTCTGATAACATGAGTTAATGTTGCCGGTAAACTTATTTATAACACACTTACCTAAATATCTAATACGTATGTATGTATATACATATACATTAAAGTATTAGCAAACTGGTACCTACCGGAGGGTAAGGGTTTGTCCTTTAGAGCTAAGAACAGCAAGGGGACCGACCCCAGTAGATGAGTCAGAGCTACACACAAATCATTTAAATGTGCGTAAGTATAAACATATATACAATTATTTGTACATACTAGGCTTTACTGATATAATTGCAGTTTCCTGGCAGTGACATTCTAATCTCAAGCGAAGTTTAGATTATTTGTTGTTTGATTCCCAATCCTAACTTTGAAAATTAGGTAGGTATCTTTATATTTTAATAGCTCTGTGCCATGACCCTAATTCGCTGAACGTAAGTGTGACAAATGTCTTCTATTTCTGCATACCTACTCATAATAAAAATTAAAATAATGTTATGCAAAATCAAACACCTAACTAGCTGTTTTCTTTTTAGATTTTTAAGTGGCTGATTTCTTCGATCCATTTGGTCTGTTTTTTTATTAGGTATACCTAATTTTCTTGTCTTTCTTTCTTCTCTTTTCTATTTTGCTTCGCAACGAATCGGCGATGTCTTGAAATTCACGAAAGAAGTACTTTGAATCACTTTGTCTTTATGCGCCTTATACATATTATGTATTTTCATAATTAACGGATACTCTAGCAATTATTTTATTTTTTCATTAAACTATTTTGCTTTTGACCTCATAAAGCTAGATTGCTCTGCAAATCCAGTAGCTTTATCGACAAAGCGATTTACTTCACTGGTACGGTTTTTAATTAAGTACCTCATAGCTTTTATTAACCCCTCCCATCCATCGTTCCGTCGTTGCTAACTAAATTTGTTTTTTACCTTTACTTTTATGAAAGGCATTTAATCAGATTAGTTAACTTCTGTTTTCTATTGGTACCTAATAAAAAACAAATATATTACAACTAGCTTTTACCCGCGACTTCGTCCGCGAGAATTTAGAATTGAATCATTCTAAAATGTTTTGGATGTTAGGATGTTTGTGAATTTATCACGTAATAATGGCAGAATGGAAATAAATGAAATTCGGCACACATATAAACTTAACATTCTGCTTTTCATCACAAAAATGGACATCGTTGATGTCGACAACATGTTTATTATTTTGCGTCCTAGCAAGTTGCTAATGATTAAAAAAAATCAGTGAGAAATAAGCATGTCGCGAGAAATAAGTTAAGTGGCAGGCTTCTTTAAGGGCTGCCAAAATAGGCACATCATCGACACCAGCAATATGCTCATTATTTGGCATCCCAGTGAACTGCTAAGGGGTCATAAAAAAATAGTGAACGTCATGAGTAATAAGTTTATTGGCAGGCTAGCTTGAGAGCTGCTGTAACGCTGGAACAGTCAGGTAAACGACGCTAGCAACATGCTCATTATTTGATGTCCCAGCGAGCTGCTAAGACTGTAGATGAAACAGAATCACGGAGACGAGTTGTTGCTAGAGTATGATGCGAGTTCCAATTCGCGAGTCTCAATAGCCACAGACGTCTAAAAAGGGACAAACTTAATAAAGCCTTTAAATTTTGCGATGCGCAGGAAATAAAAGACCACACCGTAGAGCAGAAACGTAGAAAAAGAATGAAAGCGAAAGGATTGACACGCAGCGGGCCGCATGTATATTATTATACTCGTACATGGTCAGCAACATTTAATGCAGTACTGTTAACGCATGTTTTTCAATCAAGTACGAGGTTGAACGTACTTCCTGGCACAAAAAAGTTGATATAGAAGAGCCATATTGGGCCGGCTTAGAATACTAATCCCAATCCCATGCCGGATTTGTGTCGTAAGAGGCGACTAAATCCGGCCCACTGGTGGTAGGGCCCCTTGGAGGTTGTTGGTTAATATTTTTTATTTCATCCAATTATTACCATTATTAGTACCCGTTAGTACCCACTTGTTTTCCGAAAAACTGTATGTGCTCTTGTTTGTACCGCTGAAAATTTTGTTTGTAACCCTATTTTTGTTCGAGAAAAACCTATCACACCTGTAGTTTTCGACCCTAACAGCCATTTTACACTATGAAGGAATTGCACGTGTCGCTGTTGGTTCCCCATCGTTTGTACCCGTTAGTACCCACTTGTTTGCCGAAGAACTGTATGTGGTGTTGTTTGTACCGCTGAAAATTTCGTTTGTACCCTCATTGTTGTGCGAGAAAAACTCATCAGACCTATGTTTTTCGACCCTCACAAACATTTTTCTCTATAAATGATTTCCATGAGTCTGTGTTGGTTTTCCATCGTTTGTACCCAGTGGTACCTACTTTTATTGTGAAGAACAGTATGTGATCTTGTTTGTACTGCTGAAAATTTCGTTTGTACCCCCATTTTTGTTCGAGAAAAACCTATCACACATGTAGTTTTCGGCCCTAACAGCCATTTTACACTATGAAGGAATTTTACGTGTCGTTGTTGTTTCCCCATCGTTTGTACTCGTTAGTACCCTCTTGTTTTCCGAAGAATTGTATGTAGAGTTGTTTGTACCGCTGAAAATTTCGTTTTTTACACTCATTGTTATCCGAGAAAATTCGATCAGATCTTTATTTTTCAACCCTCACAACCATTTCTCTCTATAAAAGATTTCCATGAGTCTGTGTTGGTTTCCCATCGTTTGTACCCGGTGGTATCTACTTGTAATGTGAAGAACAGTATGTGCTCTTGTTTGTACCGTTGAAAATTTCGTTTATACCCCCATTTTTGTTCGAGAAAAACCTATCACACCTGTAGTTATCGGCACACTATGAAAGAATTGCACGTGTCGTTGTTAGTTCCCCATCGTTCACCCGTTAGTGTCCACTTGTTTTCCGAAGAACTATATGTGGTGTTGTTTGTACCGCTGACAATTTTGTTTGTACCCCCATTTTTGTGCGAGAAAAACCGATCAGACTTGTAGTTTTCGACCTTAACAGCCATTTTACTCTATGAAAGACTTCCACAATTTGGTGTTGGTCTTCCATTGTTTGTACCCGTTGGTATCGACTGTTATTGCAAAATACATTGTATGAACTTTTTTGTATTGTCAGATATTTCGTTTGTACCCCCATTTTTGTGCGAGAAAAACCGATCAGACCTGTAGTTTTCAGCCCACTCAGCCATTTTACTTTATGAAAAAAATGTAAAAAAAATTTTTTTTTCATCATTTTTCAAGTTTTTATGCCGGTACAATCCGGTACAAACGAAATCCTTCGAGTTTGTATCAATTTAAATCTCGAGTTTTCATGTTGGTTTTGGAGCCAATTCCCTTTCCAAGGGTAGTACCAAATTATGTTCACAATAGATCCCATATTTATGTACATAAACCAAGACTACATCGCCACTACGTCGCCAAACTCAGGTGGCATGATAAAAACATGTCTATTTGTCTGTGCGTCAGATTTTACAGTGTTAATATTACGAACAATAAATATTTTTAAAAAAAATTCAGTTATTTCAATTATTCCGTCGAGGATATTTCGTCTCTAAAACACACAAAGATTGATAATGATAAAGATATGGACAATGTTATGAAATGAAATGAAATGAAATGAAATGAAATGAAATGAAATGAAATGAAATGAAATAATCTTTATTCATGTAGGTATCACTGATACTCTTATGCACGTCATTTTTTTAATCTACCAGCTTTTCGGAAAGGTGCTTTGTCATGGAGGAGAAGAAAAGCCGTAAAGAAACTCCTCAGCACATCTTTTAAAAATAAAACTTATATCTATTACAAAAATAGGTATTCTTTAACCTGTGCAGAACTGGTTGCCTAGCTAGTCATTTCCAAGCATCCTTGTCATTTAAATATTCATTTATGCTATAGTAGCCCTTGCCTAAGAGCTGAGCCTTTAAACGTTTCTTAAAAGATTGCACCGGTAAGTCATGTATTTGTTTTGGGACTTTATTATAAAATTTTATACCTAGTCCCATAAAAGAACGTTGCACTTTAGAAAGACGGTACGAAGAGGTAGCCAATTGATGCATCCTTCTTGTTTGACGATTTGAAAAATCACAATTTTGTTTATATGCAGTTATGTTATTCCGTATAAACACTAAATTATTATAAATATATTGGGAAGCTACTGTAAGTATACCTATTTGTTTAAATTTGACACGCAAGGACTCGAGGTTGTTAGGAGGTTAACGATAACAACAGCTAATATACGGGTATTTTTATTAAACACGATTCAATTATTCCCTACGACTGAGAAGCTCACTCTTTATCTCCAGATTCGATCCTCATTTACTCACTATATTCAAGTATACAATTAAATTTAATTATAAACAACCATACAACTAAAATCAGTGACTTTTTTTCAGTGATATTGCAATCCAACGATCTTATTCATAAAAATCTCTTTTTGTATATTTGTAGTGATCGGCTAAAAACACTGGCAAAAACGCACGCACAATAACAAAAAAATAAAGCAACTTTGACAGTAGGCTGACGACACACTAGGACTTTATAAGTTTACGCGTTCATCCGACACACTTGAATAATGATTTGCTTAATAGGTTAACAAAATTTATATTTCATGCTATAAAGTAAATTTAAAAATATATAGATAGACATTTACTAATGTTAAAAACAAAATTTGATGATATTTTGCAATTAATTAAACCTGATACGACATATTAAAATACTTCAATCGCACCTCATATTCAGAGCTAGAAAAGAAATTTGATAATCTACGAGTATTTCTTCAACGTAAAATTATTATTTTTTACATAGCTTATCGATCAAGTGCTGGGCGCGAGGAACCCTCGAGAAACGCTGGTGTGTAAGAAGCCTTAATTTTGCGTCAAAAAATGCTTTGTTGGTTTATTTGATTTTTATACAAGATCGATGCATACTAAGGCTTTCATTGTAGGATAAAAATTATCACAATGTGCCTGACCGCAAATTTTTTATATGTTACTTAATAAACTTATGTATTAAAAACAATGAACAATTTTATAACTTAGCTCAGATTAAAGAAATAAAAGGCAGATATAACTTTCGCAAAGAAGTGCAACGAATGACGTGAAGCCGCTTTTTCACTATGTGTGCATGACAA
>CAWVQL010000315.1:0-16240 GCA_963932265.1 Thymelicus lineola | reverse complement strand
GCCCACAGACGAATAAAAAATATTTGTAATGGCTCGACTGGATTTTGTTTTGGTCTTAGTTTTAGTTATTGTTCGTGCGAGTGCTGTATGGCCGCTGGAGATGTTTGTAATTTCTTGTAATCTTTATTTATGTTATAATGATTTTTATTGTTTAGTAAAAACTTTTAAATAAAAAGTCGAACCTCCTTCAAATTTGAAAAAGTGAAAAATATTTTTATGACCAAACTGAACTTTCTAGTTATTCATGTACTTAAAGTTATTTTATACGCTATCTATTGAAATATTGTAAGACGGTGCCAAGCCCGATATAAAATTAAGTACCAAGATATTTTATGTTACATGTAGGGGAGAGTGTGTATGAAAGAGCCATGTTTTGAATGAGCCGATGTCATTTTAACTAACTTACGGATATTTTACCATAGATTCATTTTAATTTTTATAAAGCAACACTGGATAGCTTTCACCCATAGAAAGGCGATCCCCAATTTTCGGCCTCGAACCTTAAGTAATCTGTGCTAGAACATCGGACTAGACAAGAGTAAACTATATACCAAAAATTCGTCTTATTTATAAGATAAACATATTTAAATCTTAGCTTCAGCTGCTCTTGCCAAATGAACAAAATAATGCAAAAAAGTTTTCACAGTATTTACCTCATTACATACGATTTTATAATCGATTGAATCGATTGATAATGATCGATTGATGGAACATAATAATATATTTTATGTATTATTTAGTGATTATAATTATAATATTAATTTATTTTTTACATATTTTCGTATTCCATATAAATCAAAACTATGTAATATATTATAATTACCATTCAATCGTTACGCTAATTTTATTAAATTACATTTCGAATATTTTGACATCGATTAATCGATTGACAACAATGATGATGTAATCCCTAATAATGTCATTTTGGTAACCATAGTATTTATAAATAACACCACTGTATTGTCATATTTGTCATCGATCTTTCATCTTTCTACGCGTGTTCTTGTATATTTTTACTATCAAATATTTTCAGCGTATTTGGAGTCCTATTTACTATTGAAACTCATCGACACGTACACAGTGATTTTAATTTTCTATTGTATTCGCTTTCGTACTTGTGTTTTGGTGAATGTGTTTCGCAGTTTCGCTACAATTTCTTGCAAACCAATACTATATGAATATGGACTCCTTAATCGCCTGTTTTGTGACTGACAAAGGTTCAGAATAAGTCCTGAACACTGGATAACGTACCCTATACATCTTTAGAAGATCAGGAAGTTGCTGTGGCCATACTTACAATGAGTATATTATGGTATCTTGATTGGGCAAGGTACTAACGAAATATAACGCCTCCTGCACAACTACACGAAATATTAATATATTATAATGATAACTAATAAAATCTCTTGAAATATGCAGTAGCTTTTATTATACAACCTTTTTATGACATTCGTTTTGGGTGAAAACCATTGAAGTAGTAGATATTATAATAGACACCCGCAACGTAAGTGTAACATACATATTAAATAGCACTGTGACACGAGTATGACATAATCATAACCTATAATTAAGGTGATTCGTTCTAGGATTTCCTTAGTTGGCCATTGCTGGCAGCCGTGAAAATTGGAGAAATTGAACTTTTTGCAATAATCTAATTAACAGCCAATTTCCAGTCTTGTCTACTTAGGCCTGAGTTTCTATGGAAACTGGGGTTCTCCTTTGACAGTTCTATGAAAACAAATGGCGTCGTAGGATTGCAGCAAAGATATGGATGCCGAAAAGTAAGTTTATTTGCATTTACTTAAATATTTTTAAGAATAACAGTATTACATAATATTGATAAAATGGATATGCTGTGTTGTTATGCATATACATGGTTTTCTTATTCACAAACAATATTGGATTTACGTTTTGGTAATAAAACTTTAATGTAAGATTATATTTTTGATCACGCAAAGTAATGAAAGAGCCAGCGATCAATGCTTTGAAAGAGCTGGCTCTTTCATGACACAAATGGTGGCTCTTTCAATACACCAATAAGTTTTAGTTCAACATTCTTGTTTTTTCATACCTATTTAATATTATTTTATATTACAGAGTAGAAAAACATGTCTTCATCAATACCTACAACAAAAAACAGCAAAGAAAAATGGTACCAAACCAATGCAAGGTGTGGAGGGTGGCACATGAGTCTTGTGGCCACAAAGGAGTGATTAATTTCTTCTGTCAACAGTGTTTTTAATTTTTACTTATGAGTATTTTTACTTATAAGTATTATTTTAAATTATCAGTATCAAAGTTTAATGACATCATTAGAGACTGATTTTTATGAGGATATTTTTTTTATGGAAATAGCCGGCAAACGAGCTGACGATCCACCTGATGGTAAGTAGCTATCGTCTCCCATGGACATCAGCAACACCGAAGGCGTCCCTGATGCGTTGCCGGCCAAGAAAGAGAGAAGAAAAAGAAAGAAAGAACTGGTTCTCAAGCCCCCAGCCGGAACACGACGAGTCGTTTGGCGGCTGACTCATGCTTAAGGATGGTAGCTATCCAGGCGAACCCCGTGGAGAAATAATAAGAGTAATAATGATATTAATTAACAATTAAAATCAATATTACCAATATAATCCCTCTAGGGGTCCTACCACCAGCGGGCCGGATTTAGTCGCCTCTTACGACACCCATCCGGCGTGAGATTGTGGTTAGTATTCTAAGCCACCCCAATACGGCTAAAAAAGGATATTATTACTGATTTATATTATGAAATAGTATTATCCAATATTACTGATTAAGATTAACTAACTTATTATTGAGACTAATTAAGAATTGTGATTTTCATAGATTAATTTTTGTTTCATTTTTTGGAGTTTATTAATAGAATTCATTTGTTGAAAAAACTGCTTTGTTTGTATAAAATGGGTATCGGCTCTTTCATAACACCCCTCGGCTCTTTCATTGACATGCTGTTATGAAAGAGCCGATTTCCCATTTTTTTTGAAGTAGATATATTTCAGGTTGTTAGCATTGTTATCGCTTTTGTTTAAATTTGATAACATTCATTATTAAAGTGATTACTTAAAAAAAGTAGTTTTCTTTAAAAACAAAAAGTCCAAGTTGCTTTTTTTGTACACTTTTGAAAACTGGCTCTTTCATACACACTCTCCCCTAAAGCTTGACACCGACTTACAACATTCTAATAGATAGCGTATAATTATACTTTAAGTACACGAATAAGTAGGAAGTTCAGTTTTTCATTGAATTATTTTTCACTTTTTCAAGTTTGAAGGCGGTTCGACTTTTTATTTAAAGTTTATATTTTTAAATTTTTACTTTTTCCCAAAATTCAAAGACATCAGCTGTTGCTGATCAAAGACATCACTGATGCGTTGCCGGCCAAGAAAGAGAGAAGAAAAAGGAAGAAAGAATTGGCTTTCAAGCCCCCAGCCGCAACACGACGAGTCGTTTGGCGGCTGACTCATGCTCAAGGGTGGTAGCTAACCAGGTGAACCCCATGGAGAAATCATCCCTGCATCTGGAATAAAGATCATTTAAATCAATCCTTGTATTGGCTTGCCTTTAAATTTTAACAACGTTATGAAGATCTCTCAGGTATGAATCACATTCATCCTTTGCTTGCTATTTCTCGTCCCTGTTACGAAGATAGTCCTCGTGGCAAAATTCGCAAATGTTATTTTGAATCTGTCCCAAATCGATCTTATTATCATCGACACAAAAGTTCAAGTATAGCATCCTTCTCATCCTGAACAAACTCAATCAGGACTCACTATATCTTCCAATCCAGGCTCCGGCGCACTGTTTACACCACTCACGGAGGGTCGTTTGTATTCATGGAAATTTGCCTTTAAAAAAGGGTTTCGACCTGAAAAGAGGCTCGTAGTAAAATTCTGTGAAGATAGCAACGAAGCACCGTTTGGGTAAAATTTTGTGTTGAAGATCCCTACGGATAACGTCTCCTCTATTCTATACTATAATAAAACTCAAACGGCAAATTTTCTGTACATTGAATATTTAAAAAAAAATCGATTAGGGGGCACTTCAATAACGTTTTAGAACACAAAAATATTTTTTTTTAGAATTATTGTCTGTCTGTCCGTCTGTCTATCTGTCTGTTTGTCTTTCCTCTGTAAGTGGTACAAATAAAGTAAAATATAATAGGCTAGTTGACAAAATTTGGAAATTAGTTTAAAACTATAGCTTAGCATCTATTTCACCCCAAAAATATATTATTCTAAGAAAAATAAGTCTTTTACATTAGTATTTTGAGTTTTTAGAAATGAACTTGAAATTGACCGCGAAAAAGGCCAAGACTGTCATGGCGTTTTGAATGACGTCACACCTCGCGAAACAGCCGTGTTTGTGTATGACAGTCAATTGTGTTTTTTAATAAATAATGAATTCCTCGTATTATAAATACTGTATAGTGCCCCAATGTAAAAGTACAACGATAAAAACGCCAAACAAATTATTCATATACGTTCCAAACAATAAACAAATACGTAGAAAGTGGTTAAATATGGCAAGGAGGCAAGATGCTCTTACTTTATCAACTGATTCCACAATTTATTTCTGTGAAGATCATTTTGATGTAAGTAATAAACACAACTTGATGTATCTATTTATAAATGTATAGTAAAAGAAATGAATTTTGCAAAATCTACCTTATTATACCACACATAACCTATAAAATGTTATGACTTGAGTAGGGTTTTATGATTTATTTGAGTTAAAATATTATTTTCGTTTTATAAAATGTAATAATTCATACTCTTCTTATTTTATTAGTTGCCAAACGATATGATTAATTATACAGAGTATCATATTATGGAGAAAGTTGCGGAATTCCGATGAACAAAAGTCGGTGTTTATTGCAAAAAATTTGCCAAGCATAACGGCGTCAATTTTGGGCAAATTACTGCTGTTTGCTTTGTTAAATCCTGATTTCATAGCAAATTATATCTGTCTTTCAAGATTAAACTAAAAACGAACTGTATTAATTTAACGAGAATTGCTGAAAACTCCAAATAACCTGTTCATTTTATACGAAAATGACAGCTGCAACGTAGTGTTTCGCGAGGTGTGACGTCACGCTTCCATGCGCTTCACTGATTGATGTTTAATGTCACGTGATTAAACGCCTCAATTTGTCGATTTTATTTTCCAAAAATATTATTAATCTTTTATTATTTTAATAGAAAAGCTGCATTTTTGTTTACTAATTATCATGGTTAATCATTAGAAACTCTAAGCCATTCGATTTATTCTTAGTGGAAACAAGCCTATTATTTCCGTATGCGAAGCTGGGGGGGCAATAGCTAGTTGTTAGTACATAATAAGTTTCTTTGTCTTAATAACGGAGTAGTAGTAATTAAATTATTTATTGTTATTACAAGCCAGATATAACTTACAAAACAATATTATGATGTCTTACGTCACCATAATGTAATCGAGGAAATCGATTTTCACAAAAGTTTGTTGTTAATTTATTTATAATACGCTCATCCAATAGAACGATGATGTAATTACTTTTTCGCAATTTTTCTACAGAGTTTTTCTTCAAACAGAGCGGAAACTTGTGACATCAAAATTTCAATTTCGACATTTTTATAATAACCTCATTGTTTTGTTGGATGAGCGACATGTGAAAGTAGCAAAATTATATACTGTTGTGGGCTGGAAACTATGCGAAAGTCTCTATTTTAGATTTTCGATTTTCGATTCTTACACATGTATTGATATTAATATTATATGAGATGGAATCAGTTTCTACACTGTATTAAGATACTAAAGGTATTAAGATACAGTGAAGATACAGATTTACGTATCGTTTTTTTGACATCAAACATTTGGGTCTATCCTACTAGTCTCGTTGTGTTGTTAGTTCCTCAGTTCCACACAGCTACAGGGTCGTCGTGATATTAGAATTCCAAAATAAACACTATTACCGGTTTGAGGGAATGGTCGAATCGATTGGTCACTGCGACTGTAACTCCGAGTGCGTATAAATAATTCAGTGGCTCTGACATTAGGGTAATACTTATCACCACGCGACAACAAATAAAAATATTTGGGGTCGCTCTAATGGATATCTTGCATTTATATTAGTGTGACAGGGGTTTCGTCCCCTTTCCGTACCCTTTGTAGGTAATTTTTAATTTACCTGACAAAAACATTCTTAACTCATATTATAACTGATTTTATGACGTGCGCACGCTACTGGGATTTTAGCTGCGAGTCTTAAGTCCAGTTTTCACAAATGACAATAATAAATCTTTTGGATCCATAATTTTTTGACCTTAAATATTTTTCTTAACACTTTGCATCTTCTCGATAAATTACAAAAACACGGCAAATGGAAAACTGGCAGAACCTTTTTGCATTGTTTGCGTATAAACAAATTTCCATTACACATGTAAATTAAAATGTGCCTGGCACCCAAGAAAAAATGTGAATACAAGAAAAACTAATCCTCATTTTCTCTAATTCAGTTTCCTTGTAAACGCTTTCAAAGGGAACCTCACGCACAAAGAGGTTTTGCAGAAAAATGTTTCTTTGAGCAAATCTGCGCAAGGTTTTCTTCCGGCTTCGCACGCGCCTGGGGCGAGACAAGTTGACTCAGGGCATAGACAAAACATACTTTTCACCTTTTTCTTATCCTGGACGTATTTACAAACGGCCAGACCTCAAGTATTCTTAGGCATGCCGTGAATGGTGAAAAAGAAAAATTCACCAATAATGACGATAATGTAAAAAATCATTCGACATTAATCTCAGTATAATAAAACTCCTCAGAACCAATAATTTTCTACGATACTTTTCAGTCAACAAATTATCAGGTTCAACAAAGGAATGAATTATCTGAAATATTGCTCAAATTATTATTTAACATATCTGGTAGCAAAAAACCTGTCACCTATATATAATTTCTTGAACTTAGTGACAGTAAAATATCAAATAATTTACCATTAGTTGGTAATAAGACATCTCTCGCCAGTGCCTAGGGATTAGGACTATAAATTATCATGTTTGCTAAGTTCAGCAAGACATCAGACACGAATCCTTATAATGTTTTGCTTTAATTTCAACTCTCTCCCACTGGATATAAAATGAAATTGTCAAAACAACTATTAATTTATTCAAACGTGCTCCTGAAAACGAAAAAGTAGAATTCTCAAATGGGTTAGTGAGATAGAAACAGTTTTATGGTTGGGGTTTTATGGTCTTAAGCGAGCATACTGTCGTATTAATTCAAGTGTACGTGACTATATAGATATGTCAACTGAACAGTACTTTTCGTTGAGATGTGGTAAATAATATTCGTCTTTTAGTACCAGGCTTAAATACGAGTAAACTGATATGTTGTTTTCGGTCGTTGATCTCAGTCAGACAGTAGATTTTCTCGGGTGCCAAGTACAGATTGGCAGATTTAATAGAAGATTGCACTTGGCCTTATTTTGGAGATGATACTTACGGTGTTTCCCTGACATAATTGATAATTAATTTCTAATGAGCACGTGGTGATATTTACAACCAAAAACTATGTACATATCATTTGCTTTTAATATTACGTAAATATTATCCTGCTTATCTTTTGTCAATCACTAACTTTGAATAATTTGCTGTCTCTTTTAATTACTAATCATCTGATAATGTTTTAACAGTACGTAGATAATTATCTCCAAGAAATAATGATTAGTACAGTGAAAGTTTTCCTTTGCGTATTTTTTCTTTACATCTATTTACAAAATTTTTACCCGATTCAAAAAAGACAAGATTAAGTTTGCAGAATTGATGGCGATGTGTTGCAAGACTTGCAGAGTTTGTGAGCTGTATTTAAAAAGTCAGTGCAGTGTTTCCTCTTTGAGGTAGAATAAGAATTTAAATTAGAATTTGAACGTCGCAATTCCAAAGCAAAGCCGAGTGAGTAAGAAAATACGAATCCTTTACAGCTCTTGCCTCGAAATCCAGTCGCGAAATGCACCCGTTAATTACTTAAGCAAACGCGCTTTTAGAAGCCTTAATTACAGGTATAGTATCTCATTCAAATTGAACTCTTGCTTTATTTCAGACTAGTGCTCGGCTGCGGTTTGGTCTGTTTTTGTTATCCTATCATTACTTTAGTTGGCAATCTTGACTTACGGTTGGCAATCTTGACAAACGAATTAGTTACAAACGGATTAGTTGACCCCAGAAGAAGCGTAGTAGTTAACCAGGTAAACAAAAATAAAACTATATCACCACACACACACACACAAGTGCCCTTAAAATTGCCACCAACATCACCTGGATACGTGGCATTCGTCCACAGTTCGGTTCTCACGTCATTTTCTACCTCGCACGTGTAAACTGTGGAACGAACTACTTGCATCGGTGTTCCCTCTAAGCTATGACAAGGGGTCCTTCAAGAAGCGGGTCTATCGTCATCTTCTTGGCTGGCAACGCGTTGGTACGACCGCGGTATTGCTAATGTTCATGGGCGGCGGTGATCACTTACCATCAGGTGACTCGTCTGCTCGTTTGCCTGCTCAAAGCATTTAAAAAAAAGAAATGAATTGGTCGTTAAAAAGCCCAGCAATCGCCAATAGAAGGAACCGGTTGTCACTATGGCATCGGCATCAGCAGTGTGCATTCTGGACAGGAGAGATTATTTCCACAAAATCTGGCGAAGTTAAAATTGTTGTTGACTAAGGTATAATAAGACAAAATCTCAACACATGTTACTAATATTTTTAAAAATATATTGAGAAATTCTGGATTTTTAGATTACTTCATGGTAATGTTGCGTGGAATGTGCGTCGGTCTCATTCCTCTAGTAATACAGCGACTTATAGATGTAGTATAGTATAACGAATTGTCGAAACGAATTGAAATGACGCTTTTGAAGGTCTGAGCTTTAGGCCAAAGCTTTGTTCTAAAGGACCTATTAGATTTAGCAGAAATTCTATTTTCCATATTTGCTACAAATTTTCATCTAGGTTTTTGTTCAGTGTGATTGAGTATCTTTGAGTGATTTCCCACTTCAATAGTAAAACTATATTTTTAAGGACGTAAAATATATTCTAGGCCATAGAAGCATCAATCTTACCTACATCTTCCATGAAAGCTAAGTTTTTCAATAAAACCAATTTAGAGGAGAGATTAGTAGACATAAAGATTACTGTCCGAACAGATGTCTGGAAGTGTTAAAGTGAAATTTATGATTGCAGAACGAAAAGAAAGGTTTTCGGACAATAGTTCAGTCGTGTCGAACCAATAGAACTGAAATACGTACTCCGACCTTGTTTTATTGGAACCCCGTAGCGAGCCCGATGCTCACAGCGTGGGTTCACCCTTGACCCTATATTCTATTACTACTGAAGATACTGAGATTCTGGCAAGGGATTTTGGTTAAGTGTGGGCGTTTGTTTCTGTTATCACGGTTATTTTACTGTTTTGTCTGTAATGAGATAATTTTAATTAGGCCAATGCCCATGCTCTAAATTTGACATGTTAAATTTTAATAGTAAATATACGTGAAACGGTGCTTGTAATGCAGAAGCAATTATTTTCGGTCAAAAAGATATTTTTAAAAATGAAGGTTGCACTGATGGTATTTGTTTTAAAAATATAATTTTCATTACTTGGAACAAAAATGGAAATTTTATTTTGTGAAAAATAAAATTATGTCAAAAGAAACCGCATATCCAGGTTTTAACGGAAAAACGTAAGTGTTTCTGTATCTAACATAGTGCCTTGCTTCATATTCTTCGCTGCACACCTGTTTTAGGGTTCCGAAGTAAAATCGGAACCTGAAAACCACTTGTGCATAAATTCATTGTTTTCCCTCAAACTTTTGGGAGTAAAATTGTCTTTCATTTCTATTTAGATCATCCAGCTCTTACTGATCCCATTATTTTATCTGTGGTTTCTAACTGACCGCTGCCAAGTTTCGTAACCTTATTTTTTGATGTAAGAAGACCATTACAGTGCTACAAGGATCTTTTGGCGCGTGGATGACATTGACAGGGGGGCGCCCTCGTAGAAGTACACCCTGCGTTCCACTTGACGTTCACAATGATCACGCTCACGACCGCGGTTTTTATAATTATTTATCAATTTAATTATAGTACTAAAAATGTATACATTAAAATTATTTACATAATTGAACATAATTATATCAATAATAAATAAATAATATCTGGTAGCACTGCATTTCGACCACTTCGACCCACCCGGAAATTAAATGATGTCATCTATGACGTATTCGCCGCGACCATGACGACCGTGGTCGTCAAGTGGAACGCGGCCACAGTGACGGGTGCACTGAATGAGATGTCAAAAAGTGACACTTAGCAAGATGGCGGCAGTAGTTCCGATTTTCGCCACGCGCCAAAAGATCCTTGTAGCACTGTACTTTTATTTGGAACATTAAAATAAATGTATTTCTTGCTAATTATATTTCATTTATCTACGGTTGATGGCAATTAGTGTCATTATATGACTTTTGAAATCATTTTCATACTATTTCAAAATAAAATACGATGCTTATTTTTAAATTCGTGTCAATGTTTATTTAATTTACATGAGTACTCTTTCAAAATATTTTCTTTGAAAACTGAAAAAGCATTGATTTTATTTCTAATCCAGTTTTTCATTTAGTCTTGGCTACCCTCTGCAATAACGCTATAACGAACTTAAAAGCAATTTTTCTCATTAGCGCTCGGTTTCTTTTTTAATTACAATTTATATTTACTTTCGAAGTAGGGTATCATCAGAACACTCGGCAGTGTATTGGCCAAGTTTGCATTGCTCGGATAAGCTTTATTATTGACCTTTTTAAGATTTTTTTATGAGAACCATGATGGAAATTAATTTTTAGCGCTCTTTCAGTGTTATTAATTTTTTATTAAGTATTTAAAATCCTGATGCGGAAAATATAAAGGAAATATAAATTAAATATAAAAACGTATTACAAAACTATTTTATCATCTTGTTATTGACTCCTTGGTGTACGAGGAGGTACGAGTACTTAAGACAAGTTAAGATTGTTTATTTTCGTATTATTTTCAGTACTTTAGATAATATATTTATTTGTACTCTTTTCATTCTTCGTAGCGAATAGTATTTGTTGTTATTTGTTTAAAGCAGATCATGCATCAAAAATTAACTTGGCCCTTTGTATACGGATGGGATGTATTATAATTTCTTATAAGCAAGCCGCAACATTAATTCTCAATTAGAACTTGCCAAGTTAATTGAGTTTCCTGGTTGAATTCTAATCTATTAATGCATGCCAGCGTTTCGTCAGAGAAGTTTCTCGAATCAACTTTATTAATCAGGGTATTAATAGAATCAACCTTTTCATGTTCTCCCTTTCATGCCAGCTCTAAAAGGTATTCCTGTTGATAATTGGGAATAAATAGTTTGAAATTATGTCGTAATATTTAATTAAAGGAATATTATAACATTAATAAGTACAATATTTATATAATTGTATATGAGTTGGAATACATACTCGTAGATGTCGATTAAAAAACTTAAACCTCTGACTTCGTTCCGACCAAAATCCCAAGTATTAATATTGGCTTCATTCAAAAATACACCTTTGAGACACTAGTCAGGAGCTCTTAAAGCTATTGTATACTTTATACGTTATTGAAATCAATAAATCTTTATCTTTGTTCACAAAATAACATTCCCTTTTTCATTTTAGTCTATACCCGTATAATTTACGATTACGTTCCCTCCCGCCCTCCTCCGATCCATTATTTTCAGGGAGAGTCTTATAGCTATGCTAATGAAAGTATTTAATGAGGATTGTTTCGTTTTGTTGTCAGATTGTCTGATGTCACATCTTTAATGATTAAACCTCTTTTATTTTTAAGGCAGTTTTAGATTCTATGTTGCCTTGAGTATCGACTATACTAATATTGTGATTTTCGATACCAAAATTAATGTTTTGTGATGAGTTTTGTAAACTGAAAGATTGTACAGATATACTTTTGTAATCCAAATTCCTGATTCTACAACCATTTTAGAAAGCTGATTTGTCATGGAGGAGAATAAATGCTGTAAGTAATGAGTAGTTACTCAGCACGTCTTTTTAATCTTGAAGTATATTTCGTCCTAAAACGTGTGCTCCGCTCAGCGTCTGAAGGCAAATCGTCATACAATTTTATTTAACGAGCCTCAACTTCTAGCTTTAATAAGATTTACGTTGCGAAACGTCATAAAGCATAACATAGTAAAATTGATATTCTGACCTGTTCCGATGCCAGCTAAGTTTACATAGCTAGCCGGCAAATCGCGAATTCATGAAAATGTAAATAATTTTTATGGAGGTTTTTCAAACGGGGGTGGATTATTTATTTAGGGAGATTGCGACGGAGTGCTTAAGTAGATAGTAGGTAGAATTTGAATCTTAAACAGGGCCTCATTTTTTATTTTAAGTAGTATAAAATGCATAGGACTCTCCTTTTTTGTTATGTTAATTCCGCTTTTCGCCGACTCTTGAATTTTAATGGCGACAGTTTTTCACTCTTGATGGTAATCAATGGCAAGTGTGTGCTTAATGGAATGAATGGTATTATAGGGGAGCTGAGGAACGAGGACGAAGCACAACGTGTTTATGACCGTATGGTCTGACAAACAGAATATTTTTGATCAAGGGATCTTTATTTAAGGGGCCAGATCAAATGAGACATATTGATGGGACAACTTTTATTAATAACTAGTTTTTGCTAGCGACTTCCATTGCTATGTACAATACATGTTAAATTTAATTATTTATGCAAATATTTCTTTTATTAGGCAGCGTTTCGTATGATACTGTGATTACAATCTAATACAGATTGAATTTAAAATTTTAAGTTGATTAAGTACCATTGATCAAATTATGAACGTATGCGATGTTATATTATGTAGGTAAATGTAGCATTTTTTACATGCATATTGCAGTGGAAAAAGTTTGGTGCCATCAAATCGTTAAATTTTAAAACATGGTTTATCAGTCTTCAGTTCTCTTGAAGTCTGTATTACAATTCATTCATTTCGAACCCTGAAGTACAATAGCGCACGCGATAAAATTGAATAGTATGGAGCCACTAGCCGCTAATAACGTTTCTAGGACGTCGAGAGCAGTCGCTAAAACGATTACAGCGCGCTCTAGCGGGCTTTGTTTGAACAACGTCGGGGAAATAGTGAGCAGAGGAGTTACTTGGCTTATCCAGTCTTTGTCTCTGTTTGATTGAAAATTATATAGTTTTGGTAGCTAACAAAAATATTAACTACATTTTGACCTATATTTTAACGAAATTTCACCTATATTTTAACGAAAATTGTACCTGTATTGAACTTTAATTTGTGGCTTATATTTATGGAAACAACCGCCAAATGACGATCCACCAGATGGTAAGTGGATATCTTCGCCCACAGACAATACCAAAGAAGCCACTGATGCGTTGCCGGCAAAGAAAGAAAAGAATTGAAGATTTTCAACTGCAGCTTTTTTGTGTTTATACCCTACGACCATAATTAGGTACATATCGCATTGTATGGATACCAATAGCTTAATTCATTCATTAGAACCAGAAGAATAAACTTCCTCAGACAAAGAAAATATTCCAATAAATGCAAATAACTTTGTAATATAACAGGAGAAAGCTGTTAAACAATGATGGGATGTCGTAAAATGTACGTTGCTGTGTAAATATGTCGCTCAGGAAACATTTATTTGTCGAAGACTCTTTACATCCCCCTTCCTCCCCGCATTTTCTTACTCCTATCTCGATTTGACGTGGGTTTTCGATAGATTTCATGAGTTTGAATATGGGTTTGGTTCATAGATTTGGCTTGGGAGCCAGTTCTTTCTTCCTGTTTCTTCTTTCTTTCTTGGCCGGTATCATTAATGCCTTTGTTGTCACTGATGTCCATGGGCGACGATAGCCACTTACCATCAGGTGGATCGTCAGCTCGTTTCCGGCTATTTCCATTAAAAAAAACACCTTGTAGTCTAGTAGCGACCCTGCATGCGAAGCGTGTGGTTTTGGGCTCAATTCTCGGCCGGGGCAGATATTTATGTGACAGATAAATATTTGTACTCGGCTCATGGGTGTTATTGTGACGTGTTATATGTGTCGTCCATGCCACCCGCGACACAGGGAAACCTACTGCGGGGGTATGAGTGTGTAAGCCTTTATTTATAGATAAAGCATACTTTATAATTTTGGTAATTATAAAGTTTTGAGTTTAATGTGAGGAAAATTATAAAGACAAAGTTTCTTACAATCATGGACATGTCCATTGTTCATTCACCATCTATAGGGTGGCTTGTTTGCTCATTTATGTATACTGATACTTCTATGACTATTATCGGACTACACAAAAAGTTTGAAACAAACTGAATTAATTTTAGGTATACGATAATTCGTGCTTTTAATAACTTTAATTTTCTATTTCTATCCTTTTAATTATACCAAGTGTTTCACAGGTCACTTCTAACTAGGTTATAGGGTCGTCATATTTCTATTTCCGTTTCTTTTTCGTGTTTTCACAGAAGCGATCCATGAAAGTTAGTGCGACGCGATAAAAGTTACATTGATTTATTTATCTTTCAAATCGATGTCAAACTGTGCATGCGAAAAATTCGTTTAGGATTAATAATCCTAAACTGCCGTGCCAAGAGTCCTAGGTTCGATTACCAGCGAGGTGGAAATTTGAATGATGCTGATCGGTCTGGGTGCGCGTCCTTGTCTTTGTGTTTTGTCCATGATATAGGGAATCCTAGTGTGGGGCTATGGGTTTTATTTCATCATAAATGCTTGTAACATGTTCTATTATCAATGTTTGTATGGTAGAAATTGTTTAGGAACACCGCGTTGTTTGCATGAATTGATGTGCGGATACCTCCTGATGGAGTCGCATTGAGCAGAAAGAAACGTTAGCAAAACAGTGCATAGAATTATTGTTTGAGCAGCCTCGGGGATTTTGTATATATACCTTGATGCGTATTTGGCTTTAAATCTCGATAAAATAAGGGTTCTCTTGAGAACTCTAATAAAACCAACTTTAAAAAAGCTTCAAAATTTTACAGTACTCCATTTACAGAACCTTGTCTCACGTGAGCCAAGTCTACTTCTTTTAACACTACGATTCCTTGTCAGAAAACCTCAATGGGCTGCAATAGATCAAATATTGAAGTAGACTTTAACCCCTGCTCAGATCTCAATGAAGTTCATTGTCCCCAGTTGTGGAAACCGGTGACGAGCCAGCAGCCTGCAGCACCCGTCGGACCCTGGTCCTGGCCAACCACCAGAGCACAGCAGACGTGCCCATGCTGATGACGGCGTGGAACCCGCGCCCCGGGGTCCTCTCCAATCTCATGTGGATCATGGATCGCGTGTTCAAGTTCACGAACTTTGGGATTGTCAGCGTGCTGCACAAGGACTTCTTTATACAAGCGGTGAGTGTTTTGATGTTTACTCGAGTTCTAGTTATCCAAGGTATTGAGTACCACCTTTTTGTACCTTATTGAGTACCTACCTTTGAATATTTTTTGCTAAAAACAGTATATTTTTTAAATGCAATGTACAAAAGTATACATGGCTGTAAGAATAAATTAGCTGAAATTAAAATTGAAGTAAATTTTTCAACTATGAACCGTGGTGCAGTAGGTACAGTGAGCAAAAGAATTAGCTATGCCGGGTATCATTCTAAATCTAAAATGTTCTGTAATTATTAATATTACAGAAGGTTGTAGAATTATATCCTGCATACCTATCTCTGCTTTGTGTACATGACAAAAAAGGAACAGAAAGAGAACCTGACCTTAATAGTAACGTAAGTGCATACCGTACTAAGCATGTTTAGGATAAATTACAGTTGCAAACGTCTTATAAACAATCTTGAAAATATAGTAAGTACAGTTTAAGAAAGAATATATTCAGAAGAGAGTTAAAACGAGTTCAAAAAACCGGGCAAGTGCGTGTTAGGCCACGCGCAATGTAGGGTTCCGAAGTAGTTAAGTTTGTCGACTATTACTCATTAACGACTGCTAACGTAGCCATGACAGTTTACAACTTAAATTACAGCTTTCTAGCGCTAATGGTCTCGACGCTTTGTTTCGGACAGACGGACAGACGGATGGACAATACGGACATGTCGAAACTATAAAGGTTCCGATTTTACTTCGGCACCCTAAAAAGTTTCACAGCGCGATTTCAAATCAAAATACATTATATTT
>CAWVQL010000314.1:0-24050 GCA_963932265.1 Thymelicus lineola | reverse complement strand
CACACAAAGCACAAGTCTTCCGTATTTGTATTAGTTCCGGCGTTGGAACGGAACGAAGAAAAAATACTCCTTCCAAAGCTAAGGCGTAAGTAAAGAATGAAGAAATAAATACACAGCCCCATAAATAATATTTGAAATGACATTTTAAAATAAAGTTGACAGACGAGTCCACCTGCAATCCACCTGAAAGTGAGTGGTCATCGTCATCTATCATCGTCATCACATAATAATACTGATCACTGATGCGTTGTTAGAAGAAAGAAAAGAAGGAAGAACTGACTCTCAAGCCCCCAGTCGGAACATGACGCGTCGTTTAGTGGTTAAATCAAACATAAGCGTGATCGCTGGCCAGGCAGGCTTCGAGGAGAATAATAATAAGTTTTGAGCGTTTGAGCGCTTATTATTATGTATTATTTAAAGACCTTTAAAACTTAAAACACCTTAAAGTAGCTTCAAATTTTAGAAATACAAAGTTTCATATAAGTTTTAAACTATATTAAAGCATAAGAATTTACAGAGAATTTCATGTGCACTTATTTCACGAGAATTAAGCGAGGAAAGCTTTTAGTTTCACCAACTGAAACTGGTGAAGAGTTGTTTTAGTGTTTTTATTATAATTTACACAAGAAACTTAGGTCAGATAGCGAAGCAACTTTAGAAGTTGAATAGGGTTTTTGATTGTTATGTTTAAATGTTTAAATAGACGAGAAAAGATTTAGAGCTTAAAAACTTAGATACTTGGCTTTTGTGGGGGAAGTAAACAACTTATCTATACTAATATTATAAAGAGGAAAGATTTGATTGTTTGTTTGCATTGAATAGGCTCCGAAACTACCGAACCGATTTGAAAATTTTTTCACTGTTGGGAAGCTACACTATCCCCGGGTGACATAGGCTATATTTCTTCTCTATTTTACTTATAGGAAACAATTTAAAGTGTAGGAGATAGCTTCTAGCTGATTCTCCAAGTTTCTATATCCTTGCCTGCGTCGGCGTTCCCATCTGCCTATGATGTGGATGTCTTCAAGAAAAGAGTGAATAGGCTTTTACTAAGTTAATGTGCTCACCACCTTGGACCACATCTCTACTTACCATCAGGTGGGATTGTGGTCAAGCATTAACTTATTTGTGTAAAAAAAAATCAACGGTTAGAAATATGAGCACAAGGGTATTTATTGGAAGTAGCTGGGTTCTATACTCCGCAACTTAAGTTGTCCACACATTAATAAGTACCGAGGTGTTTGCAGTCCTAAACTGGGCTAATCGTGGCGGTACTGGGGCGGAAGTTAGCACATTGCCACCGATGTAGGAGTGGACGTGGTGTGAAGACGTTTTGTAACCATTGCATACGTACTTATTATACCAGAATAGTGACGAGTTTATTCATTTACCTAGTAAGCTTAAACTTTTTAAGATGTTTACTGTTGTTTGGATGTTTACTCCAAATATGTAAAATCTTCACAAACTTTCACATAATTATAATGTTCAACCTATTAATGGCCCAATAATGAGCATGGCTTTCTCCTGTTGAGAAGGCCCAGAGCATATACCACTACACAGCTCCTGTGCGAATTCGTAGAGGAGTTATTTATTTATTTAAACTTTATTGCATTCATACACTGAATTACAATGGGCGGACTTAATGCCAAGTGGCTTTTCTACCAGTCAACCCTGGTGATGATGAAAAATTGTGGTAGGTGCAACAAATCAAAGTGGTTAGTGGCCAACATAAGTGTCGGAAGTTCTCATGCCGCCCGAGGGCCTTCGATATGGCTACAAAATTACATTGTCTCGGTAACCAAATAAACATGTGAGAACATTAATTTGTGCATGTATTAAAAAGGTTGTTGAACCTTGACTTTGAACTTCAAATTAACTTTCAGTCCAAGTCACATAACATACCGCTTCACAACTTTATTGCTAAATAATTCGAGTTTAAGGCTTGACATTTGGCCAAATAACATGAATATCTTACAAGCCTACGAACTGCTACGGTTCTTTAAAAATTCCTCTACTTTGTTACGTGGTTAAATAGTAAAGAGTCAGTGGCTTCTTTTGCTTGGAATTCTATTCTTTTTCCACATTCCAAACGCAAATATAAATGTTAAAAACATGTTCATGTTATAGTCGTGTTTTCTTCATTACATTAGGTCCGTAAACTATGTTAGATTTTTTCAATTTATACTAAGATCTCAGATTAAAGAAATAAAAGGCAGATATAACATTCGCAAAGAAATGCAACGAATGACATGAAGCCGCTTTTTCACTATGTGTGCATGACAATCATATTGACAGCTAGCAGTGGCATCGTAGAGACACATACTTCTTTGTGTGTGTAAGTTGCCACATTGAAAACAAACAGTCGTAATCTCCCGCAATTTAGTAAATATTTTTTGCCATATTTTCGACTTGAAATATTATGCACAATTAAATTGGCAAATTATTTATTATTATATCACTAGTTAACAAAAAGTGTAGCTAAATATGTCAAATGTTCTTTTAATATACAGTACTTAATATGTTGAATTGTTTTAATTTATGGTTTTTTCTCTTTTGGGTAGTTATTTTTCAATGAAAAATATCTTAATTTTAATACATTTATTATAATTAAAATACATGAAATATATATAATATACGTCATCTTCATTAAATTGCAATGAATAAACAAAGCAAAATTTGGATGGCCAATCATTATCTTACCTACTTTGAGGAATAATAAAATCCCATTTATCTCATATAATAGCATTTGTCGGCAATTTGCAAAATAAAATAATTTATTGAGTAGGCTAAACAGGAACTAAAATACGTTAGAATACAATATTTTCTTTCAATCGTGCATTTTATCGTAGGAAAACGTGATATTTTTAATCAACCAGGTTTACTTATGTTAAAATCCTTATTTTATCCCTCTAATCCTTTGTACAAATCTATCTTATGTTTATGTGCGACTGGTATTTATGCATTGGCTGCATTTCCTCATTTTTAGATTTAAATAAATACAACTGTTTACTTTTAAAATATTTATTTTTGATATAAATTTATAATCGAACAGTGTTCAAATAACCCATGCATATTTCCCCTAAATTAGGGTAATCGATTTTCATATAAAGCTGGTATAAAATTGAATAACTGTCGAGGTTTTGTGTTCCGAGCGCACCTCAAAAATATTATTATAAATAAATAATAAAATAATAAACAGTTACCTATGAAAAGATATCTAATCTTCTTTTGCTTGATTTTGGGAACAACTTTAGCAGTGTTTAAAATTGCGAGACGGCATTTTATCTGAGAAAATTATTTAATAAATTTTGACAATTGTGACATGAAAGCTATTTGACGCTTTCTTTAGTACTGAATCGGGTTTGTATTTGCTTTTTTAGTTTGTATTTGCTTTGGTAGCGTTACATTTTAGTTGGATGAATATATCTGCCTTTTATTTCTTTAATCTGAGACTAAGATTAATGAATTAGGCATTATACCATTTTCACTGTTAAGACGCAAGAATGATTTAAAAATATTGTACATATTTGAATACTTCAAACAATAGCATCTAACAGCCATCAATTTGTTTTTTTAACATCACCTATAATTGAACATTTCGTTTATCAAGATGAATCTGACGATAACTTAATCATATAAATTGGTCGAGCGGTTTGGATGATATTATGATATAATAAAGAAAATACATGCATACATACATACATACATACAAGATACGCGTGAAAAACATAATCCGTCCTTGGCAGTCGAGAGAGAAAAACCCCGTTGTAAATTTTCACGTAATAGGGTCATTTAGTACTTTAGTGCTCACTAAAACTAATTCCATGCGAGAGAATTGGCTTACAAAGTCCAGTCAAGTAATAAAATTAAGCCATCGTTAAATTTTTCACGAAACGAAACATAAATCAAACATAATTAGAAAACGAAATTTCACAAAACGAAAATACGTTTCTGTACGATTTGTAAACATAAATTTTAAATATCTTGAAAGGCAATCTCTACACAGTAGATTTGTTCCTGATTAGTGTCGGTAATTAACGAAGCACAAATAAGTTAGCCATTGAGCAAAAATGAACTGACATTTCAAGGAAAAATCCCTAATTACTTTATTTTTAAATGGATTTATATTTTTAATAGAAAGGGGATATGGCCCACAAGAATTTAGATATTTTTCAATCATCATCTAGGTCCTAGTCTGTCAAGTTCTGTATAAAAGTATGTGACTTGACGTTATCACTTCGGTTCTGTCCAATCCTATTTCTCTAGTAAACTATTTGCATAAAGAAAAACGGTTCGACTGAAAACTTTATATAGTTACTCATTTCTATTTGTCTTATTCGATTTTGTTCAAATCAACGTACGTCTGTGCTTATCACAATTTTCAAACATATTGTGGTAATTAACATCAATCAAATATACTTCCCTCCTATTTAAGATTAATTTAATTGCATCTGACTTACGTTTTATT
Organism: Thymelicus lineola; assembly: GCA_963932265.1. NCBI lineage: Eukaryota > Metazoa > Arthropoda > Insecta > Lepidoptera > Hesperiidae > Thymelicus > Thymelicus lineola. The sequence continues at coordinate 19,582 of CAWVQL010000314.1, read as the reverse complement.
TGACAGAATCAAAATAATTCGTCGGACAATGTTGAACTTACGAACAATTTTATTTGTCAACAACTCTCGAACATTGGTCAGAAGGAGCACTGCATATCCTATTGTCTCTGTATTCCGTGGCATATGCTCAAAGATGGAGCTCAATAGACACTGAGACACTGAAATTGAATTTTATTGGGTTCCTAATTTCATATAAACAAAGTCGGGGGCAGTCCCTTGTGTATCATAGATACAAAGAAGCAGATTGATCCGCTACATAAATCAGCCTTTCGAGCTGAAAGTTTCAAATTAAAGTCCTGAGTCGGAAAAAACAGAGGACAAGAACACCAGAGAACGAAGATCGAGTACATCACTTAACTGGAAAACGAAATTTACTGCGACAATGCTGGTTCCTGCAATTTATTCACGGAACTGATAAAAGATAAATAGTTTCTTTTATCAGTTTCGTGAACTAAGCTGATTTTTTTTTGTATTCTCGATATTGATTGCAGCTATCTTTACAAAAGTGACTTCTTCATTCACAGACACTAACTAGTTAAATATATAATGTTATATAGCCCTCCTTGATAAATGGACTATGAAACACAAAAAAAAATTTCAATTCAAACCAATAGTTCCTGAGATTAGCGCGTTCAACCAAACAAACTCTTCAGCTTTATAATATTAGTATAGATATTATCTTGCAATGAAAATTTAATTTTAAATGAACTTTAAAAACAACCAAGATCCTATCTCAAACATCCCCACATAACCCAAAAACCGTAATATCTCCTCTGGGAATGAAACCCAGGACCAATACGGTACACAGATACGATATGATATAAAGAAAAAGTGTTTTCCAACAAAATAGAACGCGAGTAAGTGTATAAATTAGGTACCACAGAAATTTTACTAATTCAACGCCCAGGGTAGTCACGCGAGAGCAGGTTTGTCTGTCACGACATTGGACACGGTTTTAATATGGGTGACAGCCCTAACATGATATGGGCTTGGTAAATAATAATGTCACATTTTTATGCAACTTGTAATGTATTAACACGTTCCCTGCGGCATCTTTTTCAAATAACTTTCATCTGGTGCGTTGGAGACCTAAAACATCTCGAAACTTAACTATCCTGTGGTGCGTATGAGACCTGATCAGTCTCCTGACAACCAACTGATCTTCCTCAAAACCAATGATATATTTATGAATTTCTTGTGGGATCAAGATAGCCTATTGGTCTATCTTTTGATAGGTTCGCACGCAGATATGACATTAGGATAAACTACAAACATAAAAAAAAACTAGGTGTCGATTGTACCGCGTACCGCAACGGAAGATAATTCAATATGTGTAGTGACTAGTGATGTGAAAAAAATAAAATCTCAGTTGTCGATGGAAAAATAAAATTAAATTGTGTGGTTTTATGAAACCACGAAGCAAGTGAAAATTTTTAGAAAATTAATCGATTTAGGGTATTAAAATTGCGTTTTTAATCTTAACTTAATTATTGAATAATCAAAATTTTACAAACAAAAAATAATCGACTTCAAAATAACTCAAAAACTACTTGTCAGATCTCGCTCAGTGGCACTACATGACAAGTACCAGCTTTCGATTAAAAAACGAATCATCAAAGTCGGTTCACCCACTCTAAAGTTCTGAGGTAACAAACATAAAATACAGTTATTGAATACCTCCTCCTTTTTTTGAAGTCGGTAAACATGGGAATGATATAATGATGATTTTTCTTTATATTTTTTACTATTTATTTCTAAGTCTAATTTATTTACACCAAAATAAATGGACTTTTTACACTTTCTTCTTTTAAAAGAACTCATTATTCACCAACAGACTTCAAAATATATTTAAACACAGATAAAATATATATAATACTAGTTTTTCCAAACATGCGCGTAACCGTCCGCATCGACAGTTGAACAACACTAAAACAAAGAAACGCAGTGCCCGCGCTCCCCGCCCTCCCTTACTTGCGGCTACGAGGCGTACGATTCACGAGTATCAACAAGTCTCCTAACGCAAGGAATGAAACATTTTATACTACAGTGCGTTAGAGACCTAATCCATCTCTAAAGTTTTTTTTAACGCCCTTGGATCCAGCTTTGAGTAGGAAGCAAATATGTATATTTGTCTTTCAATTACTCAAAGAACTTTAGAAGTTAGGGCCTCCCGCAACAGAGTGAAACAACACGATTTTAGTCGCCGCACAGTACGAAAGTCTTGCAAGAGATCGAATAAGTCTCCTAACGCAGTGAAAGTGTTAATATAGTATCTAATGCTAATAATATAGTAGTTTTACGAACGTGAAACACTTTACATTTGGTTAAATATCCATTATGAATGTGCAACTTTATAAGGATACTAGCTGTGCCGCGCGGTTTCACCCGCGTTAATTTTTGGAAAAAACTAACTACTTAAATATATGATGTTATAAGGCCTATAGCCTTTCTCGATAAATGGACTATCAAACACAAAAATAATTTTAAAATTAGAACTAGTAGTTCCTGAGATTAGTGCGTTCAACCAAACAAACTCTTCAGCTTTATAATATTAGTATAGATTTTCATGAAATTCTGCTGATACAGGTAGACTATGACCTGGATTAAGATAAAGAATACTTCTTGTCACAGAAACTCTCCGTAAAGCCATGAGCATTGAGCAGAGAGCTAGTTTTTAATAATCTGGAACTAGATAAATTTACATTTACCGTCTCGAAGTGGATAAAATTTATATTAAACTAGGAAATCGCCCTTGCTTCGCTTCAGGAAAAATAGTAAAAAAAATATATAATATAGCCTATTGGTCGTAGTGCACATATCAACTCGGAAAGGGATCGTCACCGGATCGCCTCGCCGTCAACCTAACGTAAGCGCGTTACAAACCGACCAACAGCTCCAAATCGACTCGGCTACGGCTAGGCGACGCCACGCTTACGGCTCGAATGACAGCAGTTCGCCGACGCAGCGGTAGCCGCGGCGCCGCGGCGCGGGGCGTGCACGAGGAAACGGAAAGTCGAAGGATAGCGTACGGTGAGACGTAAGCGCGGGTACGGCAAGTCGTCCACGCACCGTACCGCGGTTCGTGAGCTTGTCTCGAGGCGAGGCGATTACGTTACGAATCCGATAAGTGTGCTTTACAGTAGGGAGTTTCATACAAAGAATACTGATATGCAAGAGTTGATACGTTTACGTTCCGTTTACGAGTTGATATGTGTGCTACGACCATATGTCACCCGTGGGGGGGTCAATTTTTTTTCCAACAGTGAAAAAAAATTTCAAATCTCTCTTTATAATATTAGTACAGATTACTGTTTTCTGAGATAGACGTCAAGTCACAAAGCAGAAAAAGCATAGGTTTTAAGCCTTGTAGTGTGTAGCTAAACCACCTTTATAATTATACATAATAAAAGTAAGGAATCATCTTATATTACAGAAGACTAATAAAGACATCGTACGATAAACACTTTTTTACTTCCAGTTTGTAAGGTAATTTATGTCATAGACATAATAAATTTTATCACAGTATCTAAAGTACAGTATCTTAATCTAAATCTGTCAACTCGTAACTTTAAAAAGCTTTTTAATTAATACTAATATATTTGGTATTATCACAGCGAAAAAAAGGCCAAAGAAGGTTTAAAGACCCACATTATTTTTCATCAGAAATGACTATTTGAAATTACATCTGCGAGCCAGGGATTTCAAACGAGCTACCAGCTCTTGTAGTCTTGTCTGTTACTCAGCAGCATTACATTGTTACATTGGACTACATAAGCAGAGAACATTGATTTGGCCTCGAGGTCATAGCTCCTTGAACAAGCAACGCCTTCGATTCTCGAACGATAATACCCCAACATGTAACAGCACTTTACTTCATGAAATATGGAGTATTATATGAGTATTATTTGTCTGTTATAAAACACGAGTATGTTCTTTTCATTCTTAGGGTATCGCAGACAAATGAAGCCATGAAAATGTTTTCCCAGTCAAAGAAACCAATACTGAAAATAATATTGATTGGCATTCCTTTTTCTTACTTTCAATCCTATATCAAATCACTTTCAATCTTTTTATGAAGTATCTAAAACTTAGACTTCTTTATTAGCTTCCTTTTAAGTTCTTTAAAGTGCCAAGTTGTGAAGCATTCGTAAAACTTAGATATGTTATATTATGTCACTCAAAAATTTTATAGTACGACATTAAAGCTGAAATTTGAAAAAAATATTTTCATTATATTCTGGGTACTAACATTAAATGAGTAGGTATATTCATGCATTCACATTATTCTTTCATGGATTCATTTATTTATCAAACACCGCATCCATAAATTCATTTATCTTTTCACACAGTTATCCATTTGTTTCAATGAATAAATTCATCAATTCAATTATTCATTTAACTGAAGTAAAATTTATTCAACTTTTCATCTCGAACAATGCGCAAGTTAACAACCATGATTTATGTAACATTCAACTCCAAAAGTCCAATAAAATACATACTAGTATCAATAAAACCACACGGTGGAATCCCACAACGATCTCGTGGCGTCCCATGAAGAGGATGAGGTAAGTCTCCTTACTTGAGATTTCGGGGGAAATCTGGTGAGACCCATAAACCCATTTCCCAGCGGGATATAAGAAAAAAAATATCAATAAAAACCAAGAAGTGTTGAACCCCGTCAAATCACTAGCCCACACGCACTTGCTAAATATTTTACGAGTGTACGGGGGATCTTAAAAACTTTTTTGAATTTTTATTTAGACCTTTTGTTGTGGTTCACGCTTCCGGCCGTAAAAATTCGTTTTGGTAGCCCATAAAATAAAGGTTAGAACTTTGTGATGGACGTGGCGTGGTTTATTTGCGTCCCTATGTGCAATATTGGAGCCGTGTTGTTTTTGTTTTATTTCCCGTGTCAGAATGTCACTCTTAACTTAATTAGTGACTGGATAAATAGTACACTGTACCATTTGTACTTTTATGTCTTCTGTGACTGTACTATTTTGTGTGAACTATCTGTAGTAAACAACCTATGCTGTACCCACTTTAGCTTAGCACGTATATGTAGTTGTTAATTAGTATTTCGTACTAACCTTCTGTTATTGATCATTTTTCTTGAGGAAATTAAAGCTCTTAGTCCCTAACTATGATTCCCTGTGTGGTGGGTGCCATGGATAATATTATACATAGACAAGATCACACACCATTGTAAACAAATGAATACGTTTGGATATACACAAAAATTGTTGTTTAAATACTACGCATGTAAATAACCATTAGTGCATAGCTAACCGCCAACAATGCCTGAGTCTCAGATTAAAGAAATAAAAGGCAGATATAACTTTCGCAAAGAAATGCAACAAATGACGTGAAGCCACTTTTTCACTATGTGTGCATGACAATCATATTGACAGTTAGCAGTGGCATCGTGGAGACACATACTTCTTTGTGTGTGTAAGTTGCCACATTGAAAACAAAAAGTCGCAATCTCCCGCTATTTAGAAAATATTTTTTGCCATATTTTCGACTTGAAATATTATACAATTAAATTGGCAAATTATTTATTATTGTATCACTAGTTATCAAAAAGTCTAGATATTAAATATGTCAAATGTTCTTTTAATATACAGTACTTAATATGTTGAATTGTTTTAATTTATGGTTTTTTCTCTTTTGGGTAGTTATTTTTCATTGAAAAATATAAAAATTTTAATACCTTTATTATAATTAAAATACATGAAATATATAATATACGTCATCTTCATTAAAATGCAATTAATAATCAAAGCAAAATTTGGATGGCCAATCATTATCTTGCCTACTTTGAGGAATAATAAAATCCCAGTTATCTCGTATAATAGTATTTGTCGGCAATCTGCAAAATAAAATAATTTATTGAGTAGGCTAAACAGGAACTAAAATGGAATACAATATTTTCTTTCAATCGTGCATTTTATCGTAGGCAAACGTGATATTTTCAATCAACCGGGCTTTCAACCGGGCAATCAATGGGCTTCCTTCCGAGGTATTCCCGGAGCGCTATGACATGGGGTTCTTCAAAAAAGGTGTGAAAAGAGTTCTCCTTCAGGGCCGGCGTTGCATTGGCAATTCCTCTGGTGTTGCTCATGTCCATAGGCGACGGTAACCACTTACCATCAGGTGGCCCGTATGCTTTTTCGTCTGCCCTTCAGGCTATAAAAAAAAAAAAAAAAACCAGGTTTACCTATGTTAAAATCCTTATTTTATCCCTCTAATCCTTTGTACAATCTATCTTACGTTTGTAATAACCCAGTGACTGGTATTTATGCATTGGCTGCATTTCCTCATTTTTAGATTTAAATAAATACAACTATTTATTTTTAAAATATATTTTTTTGATATAAATTTATAATCGATCAGTGTTCAAATAACCCATGCATATTTCCCCTAATTTAGGGTAATCGATTTTCATATAAAGCTGGTATAAAATTGAATAATTGTCGAGGTTTTGTGTTCCGAGTGCACCTCAAGAATATTATTATAAATAAATAATAAAATAATGAACAGTTACCTGTGAAAAGATATCTAATCTTCTTTTGCTTGATTTTGGGAACAACTTTAGCAGTGTTTAAAATTGCAAGACGGAATTTTATCTGAGAAAATTATTTAATAAAATTTGACAATTGTGACATGAAAGCTATTTGACGCTTTCTTTAGTACTGAATCGGGTTTGTATTTGCTTTTTTAGTTTGTATTTGCTTTGGTAGTTTCACATTTTAGTTGGATGAATATATCTGCCTTTTATTTCTTTAATCTGAGGCCTGAGTCTGCCGCTAAACGACTGAAGTTCTCGAAATTAATTTGGGTTCGATGTTTAAAATTTTCATATCCTTCAGAGCAAGGCTGCAAGGGGCAAGGTTGGGCGACGGCTTAAGACGCCTCATTGGGAGGGGCGCCACATTTGGCGTAAGGAGCAAAAAAATAATATGTATATATCGGTGCAGCCTAAAATAAGTTTGTAATAATCTTTGAAATTAAGAAAAAGGGAACTGTCAAGAAGACAGACAGATTGAGAGTATCGCGAATCAAAGTAAACAACTAAATAACGTTGAATTGATAAAATCGGGTGTTATCAGGCAATAAACGGATAGTATCCTTGTGCCTGTCGAATTATGGGTTTTATTTAGTATCCTGGTAATCCTGACACATAAGTACGCCCACAGAGAGACTTCTATGTTCATAGTACTGAACTCAGATGATCTGAACATACGAATGAGTACCTCCACAGAGCCCTGTCCTATATCAGGCGTGGGATAAACCCAGATGGTGAGATAATTTTCAGGAGAATTTGAGAAATAAATTTCAGAAAATAAATGAAGTTTGAATGACATTTGAAATAAGCTTGAAGGAAAATTTTACAAAGGGATACGATACAAAATCAATCAAACATAAAGGAGATGATGAGATCATGAAGTGTGTTACTAAAGTTGGGCTTTATTTAAAAATCCGAGAAATAAATGGAAATGAGAATTTGGTTTCAAATTTTTCACAAAAGGAATGCAAGATGAGTAGCCACAGTGAATATGATGTTTGATATCATGCAACTGAAAGTAACCTATCTTAAATTTTTCAGCTAAAGAAAAACGGCGAGATTTGAATCTGTGTATCTATTTGCTGCGAGTGTGAAGCGGGGCTGGTTTCTTCCAAATTGCAACGGGTTGTTGATGCACCTACTGGCGCTGCTGTTGTGAGCGCTGTGTTCCGCGCTAATTACATGGCTTAATAGGCATAAAGCTTTCAATCGTTAACATTTCATTTACCTTTAGAGAACCCAATACATACTCAAGAACTTAAGATAATTATGCTAGGGTTGGTAAAGATGCAATTGTATATTGTACTAAATGAAGTAATCTCCTGGTTTACTATACGTAAAATAATATAGTGCATCAGAACGACTAACCTACCCGTGCCGCTGAGTCAAGTAATATAACCAAGTGGTCACTCTAGCATATGAATCTTATCATTACATTATATTACTACATTCTGTTTTTCATACGTGTTAAGGTGGGCATGTAAAATCCTTGAATATAACATTGGCGTTTCCTACGTAGTTGAAACTCTTTAGCGCTTTTACTGCGAACTTCAATGATCGCGTATATGATTGCAGGTTGTTGCAAAGTAGACTGAATGATAACTTAATATCTTCAATTGATGAGCAACAGTAACTGCATATTTAAATAGCAACATTATTTCATTTCATGTTTTGCCTACATAACTTTGCGACAATATTTTGATAGGGATTGGGTTATTAAATTGCCATCCCTATGATTTGATATGTCACATGTTTGGACGTAAGTATTAAAATCTGTCGAAGTGACAACTGACGACAAATATGATGAAAAATAAATGAAATGTCATTCTCCTGTCGTGTTGACTACAGACCACTCTCTTACAGACTTACTCACTTTAAAAGAGTTGAAATTGAATGTTATGTTTGATTCGTACTACAAATAAAATTCGGATATGATCAAATTAGCGTTAGAATAAATGTGATAAGATATAATGAATGCAGTAAAATTAGGTTGGATCCTAAATTCAAAAATCCATTTCAAATCATTGTGTTTCTTACTTTCTTGCTAATAATCGGTGCCGTTTCTTAAATTCTAAAAAGGCAAAATGTTGAAACAGGATCTGTTGGTATGATGACGAGATGAGTTGTTGATACGACGTCAAGCTTTATATCTTTCTTTTTATTAATGCAAAAGTAAATTGATTAATTGATGTGGTGCTGATGATTATTTGTTGATTGAATTTAAATTTAACGATGAATGAATAAACCACGCTGCGGACTAATGAGTCATATGTAGGGTTCTAACTTGTTATGTTATGAGATAAATTGTTTAACCAGTATGCTTAGTTGACTTCGTATTAAGCTTGGCTTAATAAGGGCTCTTTATCTGTAACAGCCGTGACTATTTAAATTGTCTGAAGGTCAAACTGTTAAAGTAGAGATCAATGCAGTATTTCGCAAGATGGTGTTGAGGCAGTTGGGCCAACACAATGCTTAGTGACACATGGGTTGGGAACGCAAAAAAAAAAGGCGTGTCCCGTGTGAGAACGCTCGAGTGAGGCGTATGTGGATACAAGAGAGATCAGTGATATAAGTGTACTAAGCAAAGTGATTAATTTGATGATTTAAAAATAATTTGATGATGATAATCAACCTTCAGCCATTTTTCTGTATGTTGAACTGTGACATTAAGTGTACAAATCCAGGTTGGATATTGCTTAAACTGTGTAAATACTGGTTAGACAATAACAAAAAGTATCTTAATTCTGGTTAATAAGAGCGGTTTAAAATATCTTGAAGGTGATTTTGATGTTATAATTTGATGTTATGTTAATTGTGGTTTATCTTTAAAACGAAAGTAGATCAGTATATACGGAGACGAGAGGGTTAATCGCCCTTCCGTTAATTTATTGAGGAATGATTGAGTTTATTGAATATAGTTGATATGGGAGTTGTGAAATTTTATCGGGGATTACGAGCACACACAAAACATACACACACATACACTTCCCTCACTTCATGAAGTCAGAATAGCCGAACGAAATACTGTGCTGATTTTGTCTTTACAGAATGATCACACGAGGACGTGTGAGTCGTCAGCGATGGCCGCAACAGTGAGAGGAACGGACGAGATTCTTAGATTCGGTGACGACGCCGCGACGTACCAAACGATCGACGCGAGACGTAAAGACTTTAAAATCGTGCAAATAATAATTTGGTAGTTCCGTAACAAAAAAAGTGTTGTTATGGAGTTTCTTGCGCTGCTTCTTCTCCATAACGAGAACACATTGCGAAGCAGTGGTAATGCTAAAAAATGAACAGATGCTATTTTTGCGGGATTTCGGGCAACAAAGAGCTTTGTTGTAACCTTTGGCAGTAAAGTAAAGGAAAGTTTATAAGAATGCCTGTAGGTCATGTACCAGTCGATGTTGATATTAATAATGATTTTGCTGATGAATAAGATAAGATGGGAACTCGAGTCAGTAACTTTGTAGCGCCAGTGGCAATTACGATCGAAGTGCGATTCGTGTTTTGCTCTGGTATGATATGTGTATGGTAGCAACGGAGATTGCTGGTTGGCTTTGAAAGCCGTGGAGATTGAAGGACTTACTCGAGATCATTGAGAATGTTTGTTATTACTTTTGATAATTGAAGTTAACGACTATGGTACGTGCCTCAGGATAATTATTCCAAATTCGTAATTGTTCTTGGAGATCCTTGTTTATGTAACGTTTGTTAAATATGACGCGATTTAGTACGATTCACACACGAGGACGTGTGTCTTGTCAGTATGGCCGTATCGGTGCAGCCTAAAATAAGTTTGTAATAATCTTTGAAATTAAGAAAAAGGGAACTGTCAAGAAGACAGACAGATTGAGAGTATCGCGAATCAAAGTAAACAACTAAATAACGTTGAATTGATAAAATCGGGTGTTATCAGGCAATAAACGGATAGTATCCTTGTGCCTGTCGAATTATGGGTTTTATTTAGTATCCTGGTAATCCTGACACATAAGTACGCCCACAGAGAGAGATCTATGTTCATATAGTCCAGGGTCGATAATTTTTAAAACCAAAAAAAATCATAATAGGATGAAACCCATTAGAAAAGGAGGGAAATATGATAAAAATGAAAGGAAAAATAATTTACGGGCGATCTGAGGTTGGGAAGGGGATGGGGGTGAGTTTTTAAGGGTAAAAAACGGTTTTTCTCGATTTCCGGCAAAACTAAAAGTCCTATCGAAAAAAGTCAAATGGAAAAGTTGTAGATAATAAAAAGATCTAAAACTTTTGTATTTACACTTTTTTCACATAACCTCAAAATTTATGTGAAAAATTCAAAAAACCAAGTTTTTGGTTTTTTATTTTTATCTTTTACAAAAAATTTTTTTTTAACGAAATTTTGTGAAAACTTACCTTTTTATGTCCCAAATACGCTGTAATTTATTTAGTTAAAAATATTTATTTTTTCACCTTATTTTGAATAAATATCGAAAAAACACCCTAATTTTCAATCGAAAATTCACCCGTCAAAATATCAGCTTTTTTCAAAAAGTTGGTGTGGTTTCTGTTCGTTGGAATCTCTACTTTCCGATGGTGAAAAAAAAAAATATGTTACTATGGTAAATCTTCTCAGAAAATGCAAAAATTCAAAAAAAAACTTGAATTCGAAAAATTTTTTTTAATTATTATAAATAATTTCATCTAAAAAATGTGATTGCTGCAATTTGTTTCAATTAAAAAGTTGATTATTTTAATTCTAATTACATTTATGTCATAGAAAATCTCATTATAGATAAATATAAATGTAAATCGTACTATTAAATGTAGATGCTTTATTCTCATTACGTTATTCATTACAATATTTTTAAACACATTAATCTCATCATTCATAAATACCTTATCTTCAATTCTAATCACTTATCCATAAGTTTTTGTCTTTTTGATGGCATTTCTTCATCGTTAGATTCGTCAATCATCTCCGATTCTAGTAGATCTTCGAAATCTTCATGATTATCACCTTCTTCCTCTCCAACATTACTTCCAGACTGCGTTGGTTCTTCATCCACAATATCTTCTGAATCATTAACTTCCTCATAGGTTTCTTTTTCAATATTGGAGCAATTCTCAGAACCATGACAGTTTGAACACAAATTTGTGCATTTTAAACCATGTTTTCGGCAACCACATTTTAAACTGTTACATCCAGTTTCACAGCTGCAGCAAATTGTTTTGAGCAATATTTCCGGAATTAATTCTTTTTGTGTAAATTTGGGCATAATTCCACGTTGAAATTGCTTCCAGCCCCAATCTGTTGCTGTTAGTTCGTTACCCAACCAAGTTTGAAGCTGATAATATGCCCTGTAACAATGTTGTTCTGCTGCTCCTTCTGTAGGTGGGAGGTTTGCCAAAACGAAAGATGATTTAATTTTTGCCAATTGATATTTTTTAAACCTTAATTGATTCAGTGTAATTTTTTCATTTTTACATTTATAAATAGATTTGATTAGTTGTAACCCATTTTTTTTTTTATTTCTTCGTTACTTGCATCTTTCTTATAAAAAACATTGGCTAAATTTGACAAATTTTTAGCGTCTAATAATGAATTGACGATACTTTTCTTTCCTTTTCCGGCAAATCCAGATGTTGTATCGCAACCAGAAAAACAATGCAGAAATGCAACAATGTTTCTTAAGGATTCATGTTTGAAACTATTAGACGTGAAAAATAGGTCTTTTACATTTCCAGAACCTGGTTTGAGAAAATAATTGTCATGATTATATGAATTTAACTGATTTAAAAGGACCAAAAGATCAATATCTTGGCCCACAACAATTACAATTTTTGCGTTTTCTGAGAAGATTTACCATAGTAACATATTTTTTTTTTTCACCATCGGAAAGTAGAGATTTCAACGAACAGAAACCACACCAACTTTTTGAAAAAAGCTGATATTTTGACGGGTGAATTTTCGATTGAAAATTAGGGTGTTTTTTCGATATTAATTCAAAATAAGGTGAAAAAATAAATATTTTTAATTAAATAAATTACAGCGTATTTGGGACATAAAAAGGTAAGTTTTCACAAAATTTCGTTAAAAAAAAAATTTGTAAAAGATAAAAATAAAAAACCAAAAACTTGGTTTTTTGAATTTTTCACATAAATTTTGAGGTTATGTGAAAAAAGTGTAAATACAAAAGTTTTAGATCTTTTTATTATCTACAACTTTTCCATTTGACTTTTTTCGATAGGACTTTTAGTTTTGCCGGAAATCGAGAAAAACCGTTTTTTACCCTTAAAAACTCACCCCCATCCCCTTCCCAACCTCAGATCGCCCGTAAATTATTTTTCCTTTCATTTTTATCATATTTCCCTCCTTTTCTAATGGGTTTCATTCTATTATAATTTTTTTTCACTTTTCATTATTTTTAAAGGCTTCTACCCTGGTCTACATAGTACTGAACTCAGATGATCTGAACATACGAATGAGTACCTCCACAGAGCCCTGTCCTATATATATTTGTTTATTTAACTGTTGGTGGATTTGTGAATTTATTTTGTGCAAGTAAACAGGAATATTTTTTTCTGCGAAGAAAATTAATTAATCTATTCCCAATTCAATAGCAAAGCAATATAAAAGCAATAAAATTTATACTTATAATTTATGATTTACTTACTGCAGTTTTATTACTGGAAAACAGAATGCAACCAAATATCAATATTATTTAATTTAAACCTGGAAATCGTTAATCAAACTTCGTCTTATATTTTAGTTCCTGTTTTCGCATTTAAGTTTCGCTGTAATAAATCTTTGGTGATTGTGAAGAAACTAAATCTTTATTTTTAAAGGAAAATAATTTGAAAAAACACACTGGCACGATATTATTTCAGAGAGCGAGAGAGATATGCACTTCAGGATCCACCGGATCCACGCTATTCTAAATTAATCGTGCTTCAGCATTTTAAGTATGACAAGAGCTTATTGGACAATGAAACCGAAAAGGTTATTCGGTCTACTTGACGCAAAAAATAACAGTCTTTTATAATTCTTATAGGTAGCTTTTTTATTGTATTTATTATATTTTGTATACCCTTTTTAGTAATTGACTAAAATACGAAAAAAGAAAACACAAAAAATGTACATATATGTATACATACATTTTTCTTATTTTTTGTATTTTCTTTTTATATGTATGTAACGTAGCATATATATGTAGATTACACTTGAAACTTACGTCTGAAATTAATAAAAGATCTAATCCATGAACTATAGTTTCGTCTAATATACATTATTGGCATTAAGGGAGAAACCCGGCAATCTTCAAAAGTATCTAACGCTATTTTCCATTGTTCAAAGTGCACCAAATACGCAGAAGGCTCAATTCAAGATGAGTTCGATTCCCCTCACACCCAACACTTTATTTGCGGTAAGAGAATCATTATTTAAGAGCGACGAGGTAAATTTGACAAGTGACACGGGTTACGCCATCTAGATCAGAAGCCGTAACGCCATATACATGTAAAGTAGAGGAAACGTTTATACCAAATGGAGTCAGAATTCCCCGCGTGATAAATGGACTCTTTCAAACGAAAAGTTTGAAGGATTCGTATGTCAAGGGGTCAGTGAAAGCAAGCTTTTTACCTGCCGTTCAAAGGTCAAATTCGTACCTAAACGAATCGAAAATTATCCACATACGGGACGGAAAATACGGTGGGTAAATATTTTTCATCGTATTCGTAAACATGAGTAGTCTGTATTCAATATACTAATAAGTATGACGGTATGTCAATTGTGCCATGGAGTATGGGACGGTCGCTAGTGTGGGATGCTACCTGCGTAGATACATTGGCTCCGTCTCATCTTCATGGTAGCAAAATCAGAGCAGGTGCTGCGGCAGAAGCGGCTGAAAAATTAAAACACGTTAAATACAAAAATTTAGGATCATCATATTTATTCAAATCATTCGGTGTTGAAACACTTGGTTCGTGGGGTCCCGACGCACACTATCTTTTTAAAGAAATCAGTAGAAAATTAAAAGACAAGACGAGTGACCCTAGAGCTGGCAGTTTTCTTGCTCAGCGTATTAGTATTGCCATACAGCGAGGGAATGCTGCCAGCATCTTAGGTACTGCACCGCAGAGGCCTAGTTATACACATTTATAAACTTATATACTTTTACTTTTAAGTATTTATTTTTATTTTATATAATGTAAATATTATGTTGTTATTTAATTTCTTTCAAATAAATAAATATAAATACACTTAAAAAAAAATAAGTATCTGCTTTTTTATATGATCTTAACCTTAAATACTGGTCTTAGTACCACTGGATACCATTGTTATTTCAATGAATTTAAGCCACCCTGTCAGTCTTGTAACCCGATACAAAACAAACGATGAAATATAGTAATTGGAGATCGCGCCTATTGCCGGTAATCTACATTGGTTCAATACTTCCTTGGCTGGCTACCAATTAACTACTATAATAATAAATATACAGTAAACTTTATTGGCCATATTAAAATATTATGGTGTAATTATGAGCTTAACGCATAACGCTGACCATATACGATCAAGTGTACTTGTCAAGTTTGCAACGGACTTGACGCGGCATCCAGTAAACTTGACGGTGTATGGCCACGGTATGGCTATCTGGCCATACCTATAGCTATCTCATGCTAACTAGATGCTGCATCAAGTCAAACAGCAAACTTGACAGGTACACTTGATCGTGTATGGCCATACAGCTGGGATCGATCAAGAAATAATTTTACTAGATTTGCTCGATGACTTATTCGTGGTTGATAAAAGACATCGTGCTATGAGCACTTTATTTTACCCCTATATAAAAGTTAAATTATTTCGTAGACATTCGTATTCAAGTGTCGTATGCTCATATTAATTTTGTGTGACACCGTCACGAACAAGGCTAAGCGTTGAAGTTTATATCAATTTGAGGTCACCGAGAACCAAAATAAAATGAGCCCTAGCGACGTTTATTCGTACACAAGCCGGGTTTTTATACGGGAACAAAGACAAATTAGGGGTTTTACAAGCACACACAATAGGAAAGGTATTATACATTGACGTCACTGACAAAAATAAGACTGTTTGAAATAAAAGTCTACATACTAGCTAGCTAATGTAGAAATTCTAAGAGAAAATAAAATTTATCTCTATTTTATTCTCACTCACTTTTCTAAACCTTATCTTTACGTTCATGAATACTCGTAGTACTTACATCAGTATTAGTGTTAGTAGTAATTCTACCTCCACTACTAAGTACCTAGATGCGTTTATTTCGTCTGAGCGCATAATTTCCTTTTCTTAAAATGTCCATTATTGCGTAGATTTTGTGAAGGTTTTCACTAATATTTTTTATCAAGCTCGGAGTTTTAATAACTGCTTTAATCGAATTATTTTTCAATCCAATCACAAGTAAAAGAAGCTATAAAATAAACCTTTTAGGCGTGATATCACAGGTATTCTAAAGAGAAGCGAAGTCGGTTACTAGAATACCTACAATATAATGAAAATTCCGAATGAACGCCCAGTACGACTTAATTTGATTGCACCGACTAAAATGGTTGCGTGAGTTTTTTCCGAAATTTCTGATACAAATTCTTCTCAAATTGGCTTTCTTTTATGATTGTCTTTACAAACTTCGTTACCCGCGAATTAATGCCGAATTGTTTCACGGCCTTTTGGTTTGATTTCCTTGTTGAGATTAAGAAGTTCTTCCGAAATGTTTTTCATCCATTCTGATTCAGCCTTCATAAAGTAACGAGGCACGTGGCTTCGTGGAAGCTCTTTTATTATTGAGTTCGTCGATTTGTATTATATTATTTGCTCAATAATTTTCCCATTTATTTTTTAAGACGCAGAGTTCTGTAACATCGGTAAAATACTTTCATAAACGTTTAATACCGTTTTTTTTTTTGTAGTTGGAAACAAATTAAAATTTTTCATCAGATTACTTTGTAATATGAAGAACCAAGTTCCTTCAAAAGTTGTTCCCAATAGTCCATTACTGAAATTACTTACCATATCTCAAGAACTTTCGTTAAAGTATTTTCAAGCTCTATCACCACATTTTTGTAAAATTTTCCATCCCATGAATAAAAAGAGACATTAATTTGAATGATTTTCTAACCTATATCTCACAAAATATTTAATGAAAGTTTGAAACTTCTACATCATTTTTGACGACCCTGTACCCAAGTTAGTAGCGACCCTGCCTGCAGCGAGAGGGGTCCCGAGTTCGATTTCCGGCCAGTGCAGATATTTAAGTAACAGATAAATATTGTATTTTGTACTCGGGTCATGGGTGTTACAGTGATGTCTTATTGATTGTCCAAGCCACCCGCAATACAGGGAAACCTACACTGCGGGGTTGTCAGTGTTAGGGTTTATTTATCGTTTTTATTTAATTTTTAACAATCAGGCGGGTTTGTTTGCGTGCTTATTATGTAAGTATTTGTAATTTACATTTGTAGTATTAAAGACATCATGGCTTCAACCCATTAATGGCTGACAGTACGGGTCTCTCGTCATAACTAAAGAGGCCTAGAGCATATTGAGCCATGGGATTAGTGCAGATGTTAGTGGCGATCCGAACAAAAAAATGCTCGTAAATTGTTTCATGACTAATTTGTAAATCAAATTCAACTAACGATATGTTATTATCAAAATAGTTGTCGTTACATTGTAATTTAATTATTAATATTCCAACAGTTATAATTGTCACATCGCGTGAGTATACTAGACGACCTCGCGTTTTAACTCATAGTTAAAGTACATATCACAACAGTTACATATTTATTAATATTTATACTATAATAAGCATATACCAAAACAGTCAAATGTACTTAGATAGATACTTATTATATCGAGTATGATTAAACGGATTTTACGCCCGAAAAAGTCGTGTATTTTGGCGGGTGAGGCCAAACGACCGTATTTTTTATTTGACTGCCAAGGATTATATGAGCTGTGAGTCGCGTAAAATTAATCGCGAAATTCGGTTTCATACAAAAGTCGCAACACATTTTGCGTCACCGTGTGGTACAAACGGGACTTTACTATGAAACCGAATGCAATGTAAACGTGATTCATTCTTCGTGGCTCAAACCCCAAAAAAATACGTTTGGTTGCATCAAGGGTTGCATTCGGTTTTATACTATTATAAATTCCAATTTGTACCACAGGGCGACGCAAAATGAGTTGCGACTTTAGTATGAAACGACTCATTTTTCGCAACTAGAATCTCAAAAATATACGTTCGTTTGGCCTCGCACTAAAGTGATAAACTTAATAAGGATTGTGGAAATATGGATTCCCCTTACCCAGTAATCGCCCTGTTATCTCCGAGAGGCAGTATCGAAACAGCAACTACCGACCTCTATAGCCTATATAAAAGCCAAATGTTTTTTTGTAATTTTTAAATTTCTCTATTACTATTATGATTTCACTCGGAAACAAAGTCAAATTTGATTTATTTATGGATCTACATCTAAACTATTCAATAAAATAATTTATATACATCAGCATCTGTAACAGCCAAGGAAATTAATGTGTTCCATTAGGATGAGAGATGAAACCTACTAAGCAACTTCTGATAAGGGTCAACGCACATTTATTCAGTGCCAGTCGCGTTTCGCTGAACGATTTTGGTTACACTTATTCAGCTTCTATCAGCCACGTACCGCCTCGTAAGCGTCGTAGCGTGCAATGATTAAAATAATAAATTGAATATGCGGGAACTATACAGATCGCAACCTCTGGACAAGCACTGTTCCACCGCGATCGACGCTGCACGCGGCGGAATGATATTAAACTATAGATACGTTATGCCCTTACAAATCAACTAAAAAAATCTGTTCCGACTGAGCTACAACACACACACGTTTATCTTTTGTTTCACTACATCAATCACTATTACATTGGTAAATTATGTAAAAGGGATGGCACTACTAAAACCATAATAGTGAAAAATAAAGCTAGACGGTCTCACTCAGAGGCAGCTATCAACTGTCTGAATTAAAATCGTACACTTGTCTACATTCGACTGACATAATTTCAGCGCCATCTTGGCATATCTTGTACTCGTATATAATATCATTGACGCGGCGGAATAGCGCTGAACGCGGCAGATAGCACTCGCATTTGTCCTCATTTTCTACTCGTTTGCCGCGAAAACTGAATAGACGCAGAAAGCTGAACGGATGCGTACGCGTCTGTATACAAAATCCCTGTTTTCTATGGACATAAGCTGAATAGAGCTAGATAAATGTGCGTTGACCTTAAAGCATAAATCAGTAACATTTTATCTTATTTTAGCTGTTTGCAACTTCGGCTTGTGAAATTTTATTAGTGCATTAGTTTAACCTACCTTGTCTTAATCTGTGACTCGCTCGAGAAAATCCCAAAATCCCTTCTCCGCTCCACTACCTACTACTGTTAAAGTTATTAGAAAACCCAATAAAAATTAAGCCGAATAATATGTGGTACGGCCCCTGTATAAGTACGTAAGGATTATGACTCTTCAAGCGATGCGTAAAAGCGTAGGCAGTTTTAGTTTAATCATAATTATATAAAATGCCCTTCTTGATCTTTAGGATTATATAAAATATCGTTTGATAAATGCCTGCTAATTCCCGGTTCTAATGTGACTTGTAATGGAAAGCAATAGTAATTATCGTTTTAACTTTGCGGGATTTAGCAACTGTAATTTTGCGTGACCATTTACATTAGGTATGAAAGATATCTTAGTGGTTTAATAACGAAAGTAATTAACTTAAAATTTCAACAGTCACTTCTTGATAATGTTGGCTGGTATTAAGAATAAAACTTTGTAAGTAAAACAGCTAAATTACTAAGATGTTAAGAATATTAATATGAACACTCTTATTCCTTGTGACCTTAACTAAATGCTTAATGTAGCAAATTATCTCATCAAACACATAAAGGAGAACCCCAATTTTTGGCCTCGAACCATATGTAATCTGTGCTAGAACATCGGACTAGACAAGAGT
>CAWVQL010000313.1:0-21207 GCA_963932265.1 Thymelicus lineola | reverse complement strand
CAATCGCTAACCTAAGCAGACTTCAGTGCATGTACGGTAACATGTTGAAATATACTTGATTATTAATGAGAGGCCGATGATTCTTTTCATAAGCACTTTTATTTTAATATCTACTTTTATTTTCACAATCTTCACAGGTTACATTTTTACCTCCAGCTACCACAGATTAATTAACTCAATCAGGTTACATTTTACATCAAGCTACCACAGACTAAAAATCTCAACACCCCCCCTTGATTGATATTCTCCTGAATAGAAATCACTTCTAAACTATTTTATATAAATGTTACAATGCAAAGAAATCCTTAATTAAAGTTATACAAAACTATTGTTGTTTTCATTTATACATTGTACCCCTTCATAATATAACAATGATGTTAGGAAACATTTAATTCTAAGTTTACACAACTTTACACAATATTCAAATTTGTTTTCATATACTGTAATTTATCATTAGACAATGCTTTAGTTAATAAATCTGCCAGGTTATCATCAGTTGATATGTACTCTACATTAATTATATTTTTGATAATTAAATCTTTAAGGAAATGATTTTTGATCTCTATATGCTTAGCTCGCTTACTATTTTCAAATGACTTTGATAACTGAATGGCACCTTTATTGTCCATGTACAATATACACTTCACGTCACTGTTCAGTCCATGTAAATTACTATAAAGTCCTTTTACATATAACAAATCACAAGCACTAGTAGCCGCTGCTACATATTCTGCTACCACTGTAGATAATGCCACACATGTCTGTTTTCTAGACAACCATGCAACAACGTTGCCATTATATTTTGTTATGGAACCCGTAACACTCTTACGGTCTATCTGATTTCCTGCCCAATCTGCATCTGAATAGGTTTCTAAGCTTTGAAAATCCTTTTTCTCATACAATAATCCTGTTTCTTGAGTTCCCTTTAAATATCGTAGAATTCTCTTCGCTTGAGTCCATAGACCCTTTGTCGGTCTGTCCAAATATTGACTGAGATAGGATGTAGCAAACGCTATATCTGGTCTTGATACTGTTGCCACAAACATTAAACTCCCAATCAACTGTCTATATGGAATATCTGATAATTCTATATCATTTTCATCATGTTGATAACCTTTACTTATTGGTGTATTAACACTTTTACATTCTGTCATTTTAAATTTTTCAAGCATCTTCTCTATTTGTCTTTTCTGTGTTATCTTTAAACTATTTTCTTTTCTTATTATTTCCATCCCTAGGAATAATTTAGGAAATCCAAAATCTTTTACTTGAAATTCTTTCGTGAGATCTTTAACTATTTCTTCTAAGTTTTCTTCTAATCCTGTTATAATGATGTCGTCTACGTAAATGACCATCCAAATTTTCTTTTCTTCTTTCATATATAAACAAAAATCGTGCTGTGATCTTTTGAATCCTTTATCTTCAATATATTTATTAAATCTTTGGTTCCAACATTTTGGACTTTCTCTGAGACCATAAAGACCTCTGTTTAATTTAAGTACATTATTTGAATTTTTCATCTTTACACCCTGTGGCGGTTTTATGTAGATTTCACTTTCCAATAAGCCGTTCAAAAAAGCCGTTGGCACATCTAGTTGTCTTATTGGCCAATTATTATGTACTGCATGTGCAAAAATAGTTCTCACAGTAGATGTTCTTGCTACAGGTGCATAGTTTCTCCCAAACTCTTCATTTTCTTTTATCTGAAATCCTCTTGCCACTAATCGAGCTTTCTTCTGTCCATTTTCTTTTATTTTAAAAATCCATTTTGTATCTATTGCTTGTTTCTTTTCCGATAGTTTAGTTTCTTCCCATGTTCTCATTTTACATAATGCTTTAAGTTCACTATTTATTGCTTCATTCCACCCACTTTTTGTAGCTTCTTCATAGCTTTGTGGTTCTTCTTCGATGTTAATCAAACAATAAGCTTCATGTAATTCATAATCATTTAAATATCTGGGCCTTTTTGTTTCTCTTCTATTTCTAATAATTGGAGGGTTATTGTCTTCTTGAAAATGTTCAGAATTTGTGGTAGATATAGGTACATCTTCTATATTTTCTTCATTTTCCATATTACCTGATTGTTCTTTTCTTGGTTCTTTTTCATATATATCTTCCCTACTTTCTTTATATATTTCTTCATTTTCTTTACTTTGTTTCTGTTCATGTTTTAAATTAAACTCATCAAACCTGACGTCTCTAGTTACTTTAATTTCATCGTTATTCGGATCCCATACTTTATAGCCATTGATAGCATAGCCAATCATCCTAATTTCGTTTGCTCTTGTATCTAATTTATCTCTTTTAGGTATGATGACCATCCATCCTTTACTTCCAAAACATCTTATTCTTTCCAATTCCATATCCCTTTCAAATTTCTGTGCTGGTATTTCATTATATATTGCTCTAGATGGACATCTATTTATTAAATATGAAGCTGTCAAAATTGCATGACCCCATAAGTGTCTTGGTAAGTTTGATGATTGTAACATGGTCCTCGCTTTGTCATACAGTGTTCTATTCATTCGTTCACTTTTACCATTCATTTGAGGGCTATAAGGTAAAGTATACTCTATTCTTATTCCTTTATTATAACAAAACTTCTTAAATCTGTTTCCAGTATACTCTCCTCCATTGTCACATCTTATTCTCTTTATTTTGATATTTTTCTCCCTCTCAATTTCATTAATGTATTTAATTAAATTTTCTGACGCTTCTGATTTGTTTCTCAATAGATATGTGTAAGTAAAATGGGAAAAGTCATCTATTATGGTTTGATAATATCTATATCCTTCTTTAGTTACCGTTCTCATAGGTCCTGACACGTCTGAATGAATGAGTTCTCCAATACTTTTTGACTGTGGTTTGTTCACAGGCTTAAAAGGTAATCGTGTACTTTTATTTTTCATACATACATCACATATCTCATTAGTGTATGGTAGGTTCATTATTTTTAATCCTTTTCTATTTAAATGACCTAGTCTTACGTGCCACAAATCTTTACTATTCATGTTATTTCCCTGTGTGTACTTACACTGTTCTTCCTTGCTTGGTAATCTTAATCTTAATATATGTAATTTTCCTTTCTTTTCTCCATAAAATGTAATATTCTTGGCATGTATTTTTAACTGACCTTGCTTGAAAACTACAATCTTGCCTTTGCTCATTAAATCGTTAACTGACAATAAATTGTGTTCGATATCTGCTACAATTAATCCTTCTAGAGTTAATTTTATTTCATTATAGTATAACTGTAATGTTCCACTTCTTTGTGCTACTATAGTTTCTCCATTTGCTATTTTTATTTTAACTGGCTTCTCTAAAATCTTTATATCCGTCATATACTGTGCATACTTATCTTGAATGAAATGATGAGTGGCCCCCGAGTCCACTACAAATAATATTTCATTATCATTGTTGTCCATTTTATATTCCGCTGACAATGATATGCAAGTTTGTGTGCTTTCATGTTTATCATAATCTGTGCTTGATACATGAGCTGTATATTTTCCTCTTCCTCTGCCTCTAGGCCTTGACGGAGCTCTTCCTCTTGATTTTCCTCGATTATCTTTAGAATTTATCACTTTTTTGCACTGATATGCCATATGACCCTTCATGCCACATTTATAACAACTAAAGAAGCAATCTGCACTTGTCTCCTTAGTGTCATCATTATTCTTAATTTTCAACTCTGCATCTAATAAACGTGACTTCACAAATTCTATTGTCAAATCTTTATTATCACTCATAGTTTCTAATGAGGTTATTACGGTGTCATAACTACTTGGCATTGTTAATAATAAATGACAAATTTTATCACTCATATCTATAGTTGTACCGGTTGCCTCCAGTTGTGCGATGATACTATCAAAACGCATAAAATGATCTTGCAATTTGTCGCTTGTGTCACACTTTAACGACAATAATTTTTTGCGAAGATATAACCTGTTGAACACGCTTTTTCTCTCAAATATCTTTTCCAATTCACGTATCATATCAGCAGCCGTAGAACAGCCTTTAATTATTTCCAAATGTTGATCGGTGATACATTGTACGATCACTGACCTTGCTTTCGCATCGTTTGCGATTGACTCCTTGTCTTTAATGTCAACACCGGTTAAGATGTTATTTAATCCCCGTTCTTCGAGGAGTATTTTGACTCGAAACTTCCAGTTAGAGAAGTTACAGTCCGAAGACAACTTTGGAAAAATACTTGATACACTACTCGACGCCATGTTGCCGGCGTTATTGTTCTCTTCGTTTTAACAAATGACGACGTATCTTTCATACCTCATATTTTGATCAACCACGCTCTGCTGTTGAAATATACTTGATTATTAATGAGAGGCCGATGATTCTTTTCATAAGCACTTTTATTTTAATATCTACTTTTATTTTCACAATCTTCACAGGTTACATTTTACATCAAGCTACCACAGACTAAAAATCTCAACATAACAGATGGTAACATTCACCGGTGTATGATCGAATCAAGAAATGAACGAACATTTTCGACTTATATCAAAATTGGACTTACACCGGTGAATATAAAGCTCTCTAACGTCGGAAATTCACAGTAAAATAATAAGCTAGCCTCGCCTGAAATTTCGATGGTGTGATTATGATGGTTTTTCCGCAACTCTTCAGCTTGTTGGTGTGTCCAACTGAATCAAATAACAAACATACAACTTCTGTCTGCGTGCAGCTGTAAAGCAGGTAGGGCCAGCAGCGACTCGACGGGTGCAAAGTGAAAAGAGTTATCTGCAATGTAGCTGCTTTGTTAACCGACTTCAAAAAAAGGAGGAGGTTCTCAATTCGACTGTATTTTTTTATTTTTGTTACCTCAGAACTTTGGACTTGGTGAACCGATTTTGATGATTTTTTTTTAATCGAAAGCTGGTACTTGTTGTGTGGTCGCACATAAATTTGAGCGAGATCTGACAATGGAATCTATGTCAAAAGCATATAAGTCTCAAAGGAGAACCCCAGTTTCCATAGAAACTCAGGCCTAAGTAGACAAGACTGGAAATTGGCTGTTAATTAGATTATTGCAAAAAGTTCAATTTCTCCAATTTTCACGGCTGCCAGCAATGGCCAACTAAGGAAATCCTAGAAAGAATCACCTTAATTATAGGTTATGATTATGTCATACTCGTGTCACAGTGCTATTTAATATGTATGTTACACTTACGTTGGCGGGTGTCTATTATAATTCTACTACTTCAATGGTTTTCACCCAAAACGAATGTCATAAAAAGGTTGTATAATAAAAGCTATTGCATATTTCAAGAGATTTTATTAGTTATCATTATAATATATTAATATTTCGTGTAGTTGTGCAGGAGGCGTTATATTTCGTTAGTACCTTGCCCAATCAAGATACCATAATATACTCATTGTAAGTATGGCCACAGCAACTTCCTGATCTTCTAAAGATGTATAGGGTACGTTATCCAGTGTTCAGGACTTATTCTGAACCATTGTCAGTCACAAAACAGGCGATTAAGGAGTCCATATTCATATAGTATTGGTTTGCAAGAAATTGTAGCGAAACTGCGAAACACATTCACCGAAACACAAGTACGAAAGCGAATACAATAGAAAATTAAAATCACTGTGTCGATGAGTTTCAATAGTAAATAGGACTCCAAATACGCTGAAAATATTTGATAGTAAAAATATACAAGAACACGCGTAGAAAGATGAAAGATCGATGACAAATATGACAATACAGTGGTGTTATTTATAAATACTATGGTTACCAAAATGACATTATTAGGGATTACATCATCATTGTTGTCAATCGATTAATCGATGTCAAAATATTCGAAATGTAATTTAATAAAATTAGCGTAACGATTGAATGGTAATTATAATATATTACATAGTTTTGATTTATATGGAATACGAAAATATGTAAAAAATAAATTAATATTATAATTATAATCACTAAATAATACATAAAATATATTATTATGTTCCATCAATCGATCATTATCAATCGATTCAATCGATTATAAAATCGTATGTAATGAGGTAAATACTGTGAAAACTTTTTTGCATTATTTTGTTCATTTGGCAAGAGCAGCTGAAGATAAGATTTAAATATGTTTATCTTATAAATAAGACGAATTTTTTGGTATATAGTTTACTCTTGTCTAGTCCGATGTTCTAGCACAGATTACATATGGTTCGGGGCCGAAAATTGGGGATCGCCTTTATGTGCGCGATAACTGGACGAATAACTCAATATCACGCCAACCGATTTCGATTATTATTTTTATTGTATGTACTTCATTTGAAGTCGGTTCTTTTTTGTTAAAATTTTAGATTATAGATGACTCTTTTCACTTTACACTCGTCTAACTGTCCATTCGCCAACTGCCATTACAGGTAAGCAATTCTGTTGTGAATTATGTTGGATATTTCTGCGGCCTGGCGCCCTAAGTCAGGCGCATTCAAAAAATATTCCTAAAATTGATCGATTTTAAGTAGCCATTGGCTACTAGCCAACAAACGATCTGACGATGTAAGTGACTATCGCCATGAGCATCAGCGACACCAAAAGTATCACTGATGTATTGCTAGCCTCGAAAGAGAGCTGAAAAAAAGATAAAGAACGGGCTCGCAGGCCCCCAGCTGGAATAAGATGAATCATTTAGCGGCTGACTTTAGCAAGATGGTGGTAGCTATCTTGGCGGACACCACGGAAAAATAAAAATAAAGAGAAGTAATAATAAAATTATTTCATCGGTGTAAAAAATGTCCCTTATATATCAGTCCCGTTCTATGTTTCGTAGAAGAAACTTAACCCTACGTATTTTTTTGTACCTGTATCGTGAAAGTTTTTGAGAACGTCGCGTATGGATGTTTGCTACTCTTACACCCAAAAATTATTCAACGGATTTTTATAAAGTTTTGTACACTGGTAGACTATGATGTGGAATATCATATAGACAGAGTACTCAATACTACTCATAAACCCGGAAACCCGGAAATCTGCCGAATCAAAAATTTGTGAAGCACGCTAAGTCATAAGACAAGTAAGGGTAAGTAAGGGCAAAATATATAATAGTATTATAAAATACTTATGTTTTACTAGCTTTTGCCCGCGGCATCTCCCGCGGTAGGAATCGTGTTTTTTTCAAATCCCGCGGGTAACCTGAACTTTTCCGAGATAAAACGTAGCCTATGTATTAATTCAAGGTATAGACTATCTCCATTCCAAATTTCAGCCAAATCAGTTAAGTAGTGGTTGCATGATTGAGGAACAAACATCCAAACATCTTCACTAACTTTCACATTTAAAAATAATATAATATTAATATATTATAACTAAAATCGAAAGAAATACCTATCATGCTGACATGTAAATTATAACATTTTTTTATGTATCTTTCGAAGTCAAAATTCATATAGGTATCACTGATTCACTAACCAACACAATAACTAAATCTAACCAGCAAACACCTACTCTTTACTTTAACCTTTAGTAAGTGGTATTTCTATGATAACTAAAAGCTATGATTGCGATCAAGAGATAGCTAGAGATGTTACATTGAAGTGAACAGAGTGAGTTGAATTAATTTTATTTGCGCCATATTCACACATGACCGATGACAGCAAAAGAGACTCGGCGAACAGAGAGCGGAGGCTCAACACTGCGGTTAGTAATTAGTACATTTTCAACTCGCTCTGACAATCTGTAATCAAATGTAAGCGGTTAACAAGCAAGTCACTTACATAGTTGTCAATTAATTGGGATTGAACCTGTAAGAATGCAGTTGATTTTAAAGTGAAACTTTTATTACATCGTCTCAAACTTTTTGGTCTGTGTGTCGCATGTCGCGTGACGGTCGGCCGCGGAGTGGGGGTAAAGTGAAAGGCGCTCGACAGAGCATGGCGACGCCATATTGGCCTCGACTGCTCTGTCGAGCGCCTTTAATACCCTAAATCTTTTAATACCCTAAATCGAATATTTATCCAAAAAATTTTAGTAAAATGTCTACAATACGAAAAAAAGTTTTACTTATACCTACCGTGGTTTCATAAAACCACACAATTGCTTTTTTTATGTGACAGTGCGAATACAACATGTATGTATCGTCTCCTCTGTGGAATGGCCGGCGGTGAGCATAGTGGGTGATGGTCAGTATTGTAGATTCTTCTACCAGATATTCCTTTGGATATCTCCCAGTGGGCGTATGTCAGGATGCTAAATAAAACACAGGATTCCAGGCACACACACATTCTTGATTTATTGCCTGTAGGTTCTAGGTACTACTCGTTATTTAGTTTGGACTTGTAACTTTGCTAATACTTCGCGATATCGTATAACTTGAAACTTATTTTTGTTCGCACGCCATTTTATTGTCGTTCTCCCGGCGTCCCCGGGGGAGCCCCGTCTCCCGAGTGTGACATCCTACTTCAACGTCATGTCAATTTGACAGATCTACGAAACTACCACAGATTAATGCAACGTTACCGAAACTACCACAGATTAATGCAACGTTACTTTATTCTATGCTGACACGGCCAACCTGACTTTTCACACATCCTTGTGTGAGCAGCTTTAGCATCAAGAGGTTAACTCCATTCAAATTATCAAAGATTACTCAAGATCTCTTCATCATATCAAGAAATGCGTGCTTGGAAAAAATCTTTCAACAACATTTTTTAAATAAACTACCACTGCTTCGGAATGTGTTATCGCTATGGAGAAGAAGCAGCGCAAGAAACTCCATAACAACACCTTTTTTTACAGCAACAAAACTAAGTAATTATTTTTAAACTCGACTCGGCATCTTAAAACCGTATGATTGACTAGAGGCGTAGCTTCATCTGCCGCAACACATGAGACATTGGAGATTACCTGTAACAACAACAGAACACAACACAAGTATCTCCACGTTCGGCCCGTCCTGACTTATTATGAAGTCATAGTCAAATACTGTTCAGAAATTTAAAATAAACTACAATTTCAAACAATCTCCACGGTCCATTCCGATTAACGTTCAGTTTATCTGAATGAGTTAATGGATGGTGATGTATTGCAATTTCAAATCATTATGATTGCCAAAAAATTAATTCCAAATAATGTCATGTCACTAAGTTACATTAACATTTCTATTTCGTAGTTTTAATTTTATACTATTTCTGATCAGTAATCTCACACAATATGTCAGTTAAATACGCATCTGTATGCATTGGTATACAAGACCAAAAAAATATTTTCACTAACACATCTCAAAAAATTAATAGCTTACAAAATTTATAAAGCAGACAGCTCGTTTCTCTCATATCATAATCACCCATGTGATATTACTAAGTTCTTTACTCTGATAACCAGCTGACCTAGCAACTATGAACAGTTTTTGTCACCCATACCGTTATTACCCATGTGATACAACATAGGACCACATTATTCTCTTTCTCAGTAGCAGCTACAATTTGCAATTTATGGCATCATAAACCCCATATAATATCATGATAATTGTCTACAGGTTTCATTTGCAGTAAGCCTTTGTTTGACACGAAAAGGTACCTCATAAGTTTCAGTAATAATAACTTAAGTACTTCAATTGTACATTCAATTCTTCAATGCTGTTAAATCACAAAATTAGATCACATACAACAAACATGGCTTGCTGACCAAGCAGCTACATGACATCTTGTGTCACACCACTGTCACCTAGGACCTCCTTACTCACCATCATTTCTTTGTGAGTACTTCACTCTTGACATACTTTTCACATGGTCACCTAGGACCGTCATAGAGTGGATTCGTTTTTATGAGGTCCGGGTCACCGTGGACCAAATGTAACATCACTTACTAACCTCATAAAAACTCGGGTCACCATGGACCAAAACAACAGGGGAAATAGTTTCTATGAAGTCCAGGTCACCGAGAACCAAGTGTAACAGACATTACTAACCTCATAGAAACCCAAGGCCACCGAGGACCATCACAAACACATTAGTAGCTTCCCCAAAATCCAGGCCACCAAGGACCACGGGTCACCGAGGACCATGTCACCAAGGACCACCTGTCATGGAGGACCATCTGTCACCGAGGACCATCTATCACCGAGGACCACCTGTCACCGAGGACCATCTGTCACCAAGGACCATCTGTCACCGAGGACCAAATAGTTTCTACAAAGCCCGGTCACTGAAGACTAAGTGTAACAGAAATTACTAGCTTTGTAAAAACCTACAGCCATGGTATGTGTCTACAGCTCCACAATTAGCATTATCTCAAAACTGTACTTTCGTTCAACAAAACTGTACTTTGAGGTATCTTTTAGTTTTATGTTATCATATCTCCATAAGAAATCCTTTAAAATAACAATTAAAGAAACTTAATTATATCCAGGATTTTTTTTAATACTCAACTTGTCTCACAAAATTTCACATTCATGTTATTGTCACCCTGTATATTTTGAAATAAGTATCATTACTTTTTATTTCACTCATTCATTTTTACACCCTGTATATTATTTTAATAATAATAGTTGAAATTAATAATGTTCACAATAACCAAGCTTCTAATTACTTTCAAATTTATGAACACTAATGTCTTTATATCAAATCAATCACATCAACATGTTATGTCACGTGTTTACTAACCTTATCCGACAAATGGCCAACTCAAATTTGATTTTTATATTCAGACATAGGTGCTATGCCCAAAAATCTCAGATCAAAAAATATCAGCTAACTGTATTATTACATTACACACAAGTATTAAGCCATATTCAAAATAATGGTGATCAGTATACGAACAATGACCAATGGTAACAAATACCATCACCGCTTGTCTCAATAATGAATTATGAATTAACATTGAATAATGTTACCATATTATGTAACTATGACAATTTCATTTAATCCTTATGTAGGAGTATTATTATATGTCATGTAACTTCTTGTCACATATGCCAACTATGTTCAAGAACCTACTTCCATGTTAATAATTACTCGGTCAAATACTCCTAAATAATCTCAATGTAACTACAGTGGAATCCGTTTATAATGACATCGAAGGGAATTGACAAACACGTCATACTAAGCGGACGTCATACAAAACATTTTTGTGAAAAAAAACCAACCTTATTTTTTTAGGTTAATAAATACTTATTTTAATAATGAAACATAGCATATTAAATAAAAATTAAAATTGCACGTAATAAATGCACGTATTTTCATTTTTTGAGATTCAAAACAAATACAAGCCACGTGCCGAACGTCGTTGGGAATCAACGAACATTGCCGAAGGTGTAAAGAATCATGTCGGTCACTATAAACGGGCAAAATTTATTAAAAATGGGTCATAATAAGCGACATGTCACTGTAAACGAAGTCATTATATCCAACTTTGTTAAAAGAATTTTATATGAAAACCAAATTCGTTGTGTAATTACGTCATAATAAGCGGTTGGTCAATATATGCGGAGTCATAATAAACGGATTCCACTGTATGTACAAAAACAAACTCAAACTTCAATGTTTATAATAACTTTTCAATTTACCCAAATCTAGTTAATGTGTGGTAGTATCATTTAACTTCTCATAAGTTATAGCAATAGTCTTATTATTTCAGAATTTCAATTTTCATAAAATTGCCTTATTGATTATGCAATCATGTTTCAGAAACGTTTGAACATCAAATAATAAATCAACTAAATGTTCATCAAAGTAACTATTTTGTTTAAAATGTTAATGATAGTTTTATTATAACTTGAACTATCTTTTAGGTATTTTCTATCTGATGTATGACCATTTAATTTCCCAAGAACCATGGATATCAAGTTGTAAATAGGACTCCAAATACGCTGAAAATATTTGATAGTAAAAATATACAAGAACACGCGTAGAAAGATGAAAGATCGATGACAAATATGACAATACAGTGGTGTTATTTATAAATACTATGGTTACCAAAATGACATTATTAGGGATTACATCATCATTGTTGTCAATCGATTAATCGATGTCAAAATATTCGAAATGTAATTTAATAAAATTAGCGTAACGATTGAATGGTAATTATAATATATTACATAGTTTTGATTTATATGGAATACGAAAATATGTAAAAAATAAATTAATATTATAATTATAATCACTAAATAATACATAAAATATATTATTATGTTCCATCAATCGATCATTATCAATCGATTCAATCGATTATAAAATCGTATGTAATGAGGTAAATACTGTGAAAACTTTTTTGCATTATTTTGTTCATTTGGCAAGAGCAGCTGAAGATAAGATTTAAATATGTTTATCTTATAAATAAGACGAATTTTTTGGTATATAGTTTACTCTTGTCTAGTCCGATGTTCTAGCACAGATTACATATGGTTCGGGGCCGAAAATTGGGGATCGCCTTTATGTGCGCGATAACTGGACGAATAACTCAATATCACGCCAACCGATTTCGATTATTATTTTTATTGTATGTACTTCATTTGAAGTCGGTTCTTTTTTGTTAAAATTTTAGATTATAGATGACTCTTTTCACTTTACACTCGTCTAACTGTCCATTCGCCAACTGCCATTACAGGTAAGCAATTCTGTTGTGAATTATGTTGGATATTTCTGCGGCCTGGCGCCCTAAGTCAGGCGCATTCAAAAAATATTCCTAAAATTGATCGATTTTAAGTAGCCATTGGCTACTAGCCAACAAACGATCTGACGATGTAAGTGACTATCGCCATGAGCATCAGCGACACCAAAAGTATCACTGATGTATTGCTAGCCTCGAAAGAGAGCTGAAAAAAAGATAAAGAACGGGCTCGCAGGCCCCCAGCTGGAATAAGATGAATCATTTAGCGGCTGACTTTAGCAAGATGGTGGTAGCTATCTTGGCGGACACCACGGAAAAATAAAAATAAAGAGAAGTAATAATAAAATTATTTCATCGGTGTAAAAAATGTCCCTTATATATCAGTCCCGTTCTATGTTTCGTAGAAGAAACTTAACCCTACGTATTTTTTTGTACCTGTATCGTGAAAGTTTTTGAGAACGTCGCGTATGGATGTTTGCTACTCTTACACCCAAAAATTATTCAACGGATTTTTATAAAGTTTTGTACACTGGTAGACTATGATGTGGAATATCATATAGACAGAGTACTCAATACTACTCATAAACCCGGAAACCCGGAAATCTGCCGAATCAAAAATTTGTGAAGCACGCTAAGTCATAAGACAAGTAAGGGTAAGTAAGGGCAAAATATATAATAGTATTATAAAATACTTATGTTTTACTAGCTTTTGCCCGCGGCATCTCCCGCGGTAGGAATCGTGTTTTTTTCAAATCCCGCGGGTAACCTGAACTTTTCCGAGATAAAACGTAGCCTATGTATTAATTCAAGGTATAGACTATCTCCATTCCAAATTTCAGCCAAATCAGTTAAGTAGTGGTTGCATGATTGAGGAACAAACATCCAAACATCTTCACTAACTTTCACATTTAAAAATAATATAATATTAATATATTATAACTAAAATCGAAAGAAATACCTATCATGCTGACATGTAAATTATAACATTTTTTTATGTATCTTTCGAAGTCAAAATTCATATAGGTATCACTGATTCACTAACCAACACAATAACTAAATCTAACCAGCAAACACCTACTCTTTACTTTAACCTTTAGTAAGTGGTATTTCTATGATAACTAAAAGCTATGATTGCGATCAAGAGATAGCTAGAGATGTTACATTGAAGTGAACAGAGTGAGTTGAATTAATTTTATTTGCGCCATATTCACACATGACCGATGACAGCAAAAGAGACTCGGCGAACAGAGAGCGGAGGCTCAACACTGCGGTTAGTAATTAGTACATTTTCAACTCGCTCTGACAATCTGTAATCAAATGTAAGCGGTTAACAAGCAAGTCACTTACATAGTTGTCAATTAATTGGGATTGAACCTGTAAGAATGCAGTTGATTTTAAAGTGAAACTTTTATTACATCGTCTCAAACTTTTTGGTCTGTGTGTCGCATGTCGCGTGACGGTCGGCCGCGGAGTGGGGGTAAAGTGAAAGGCGCTCGACAGAGCATGGCGACGCCATATTGGCCTCGACTGCTCTGTCGAGCGCCTTTAATACCCTAAATCTTTTAATACCCTAAATCGAATATTTATCCAAAAAATTTTAGTAAAATGTCTACAATACGAAAAAAAGTTTTACTTATACCTACCGTGGTTTCATAAAACCACACAATTGCTTTTTTTATGTGACAGTGCGAATACAACATGTATGTATCGTCTCCTCTGTGGAATGGCCGGCGGTGAGCATAGTGGGTGATGGTCAGTATTGTAGATTCTTCTACCAGATATTCCTTTGGATATCTCCCAGTGGGCGTATGTCAGGATGCTAAATAAAACACAGGATTCCAGGCACACACACATTCTTGATTTATTGCCTGTAGGTTCTAGGTACTACTCGTTATTTAGTTTGGACTTGTAACTTTGCTAATACTTCGCGATATCGTATAACTTGAAACTTATTTTTGTTCGCACGCCATTTTATTGTCGTTCTCCCGGCGTCCCCGGGGGAGCCCCGTCTCCCGAGTGTGACATCCTACTTCAACGTCATGTCAATTTGACAGATCTACGAAACTACCACAGATTAATGCAACGTTACCGAAACTACCACAGATTAATGCAACGTTACTTTATTCTATGCTGACACGGCCAACCTGACTTTTCACACATCCTTGTGTGAGCAGCTTTAGCATCAAGAGGTTAACTCCATTCAAATTATCAAAGATTACTCAAGATCTCTTCATCATATCAAGAAATGCGTGCTTGGAAAAAATCTTTCAACAACATTTTTTAAATAAACTACCACTGCTTCGGAATGTGTTATCGCTATGGAGAAGAAGCAGCGCAAGAAACTCCATAACAACACCTTTTTTTACAGCAACAAAACTAAGTAATTATTTTTAAACTCGACTCGGCATCTTAAAACCGTATGATTGACTAGAGGCGTAGCTTCATCTGCCGCAACACATGAGACATTGGAGATTACCTGTAACAACAACAGAACACAACACAAGTATCTCCACGTTCGGCCCGTCCTGACTTATTATGAAGTCATAGTCAAATACTGTTCAGAAATTTAAAATAAACTACAATTTCAAACAATCTCCACGGTCCATTCCGATTAACGTTCAGTTTATCTGAATGAGTTAATGGATGGTGATGTATTGCAATTTCAAATCATTATGATTGCCAAAAAATTAATTCCAAATAATGTCATGTCACTAAGTTACATTAACATTTCTATTTCGTAGTTTTAATTTTATACTATTTCTGATCAGTAATCTCACACAATATGTCAGTTAAATACGCATCTGTATGCATTGGTATACAAGACCAAAAAAATATTTTCACTAACACATCTCAAAAAATTAATAGCTTACAAAATTTATAAAGCAGACAGCTCGTTTCTCTCATATCATAATCACCCATGTGATATTACTAAGTTCTTTACTCTGATAACCAGCTGACCTAGCAACTATGAACAGTTTTTGTCACCCATACCGTTATTACCCATGTGATACAACATAGGACCACATTATTCTCTTTCTCAGTAGCAGCTACAATTTGCAATTTATGGCATCATAAACCCCATATAATATCATGATAATTGTCTACAGGTTTCATTTGCAGTAAGCCTTTGTTTGACACGAAAAGGTACCTCATAAGTTTCAGTAATAATAACTTAAGTACTTCAATTGTACATTCAATTCTTCAATGCTGTTAAATCACAAAATTAGATCACATACAACAAACATGGCTTGCTGACCAAGCAGCTACATGACATCTTGTGTCACACCACTGTCACCTAGGACCTCCTTACTCACCATCATTTCTTTGTGAGTACTTCACTCTTGACATACTTTTCACATGGTCACCTAGGACCGTCATAGAGTGGATTCGTTTTTATGAGGTCCGGGTCACCGTGGACCAAATGTAACATCACTTACTAACCTCATAAAAACTCGGGTCACCATGGACCAAAACAACAGGGGAAATAGTTTCTATGAAGTCCAGGTCACCGAGAACCAAGTGTAACAGACATTACTAACCTCATAGAAACCCAAGGCCACCGAGGACCATCACAAACACATTAGTAGCTTCCCCAAAATCCAGGCCACCAAGGACCACGGGTCACCGAGGACCATGTCACCAAGGACCACCTGTCATGGAGGACCATCTGTCACCGAGGACCATCTATCACCGAGGACCACCTGTCACCGAGGACCATCTGTCACCAAGGACCATCTGTCACCGAGGACCAAATAGTTTCTACAAAGCCCGGTCACTGAAGACTAAGTGTAACAGAAATTACTAGCTTTGTAAAAACCTACAGCCATGGTATGTGTCTACAGCTCCACAATTAGCATTATCTCAAAACTGTACTTTCGTTCAACAAAACTGTACTTTGAGGTATCTTTTAGTTTTATGTTATCATATCTCCATAAGAAATCCTTTAAAATAACAATTAAAGAAACTTAATTATATCCAGGATTTTTTTTAATACTCAACTTGTCTCACAAAATTTCACATTCATGTTATTGTCACCCTGTATATTTTGAAATAAGTATCATTACTTTTTATTTCACTCATTCATTTTTACACCCTGTATATTATTTTAATAATAATAGTTGAAATTAATAATGTTCACAATAACCAAGCTTCTAATTACTTTCAAATTTATGAACACTAATGTCTTTATATCAAATCAATCACATCAACATGTTATGTCACGTGTTTACTAACCTTATCCGACAAATGGCCAACTCAAATTTGATTTTTATATTCAGACATAGGTGCTATGCCCAAAAATCTCAGATCAAAAAATATCAGCTAACTGTATTATTACATTACACACAAGTATTAAGCCATATTCAAAATAATGGTGATCAGTATACGAACAATGACCAATGGTAACAAATACCATCACCGCTTGTCTCAATAATGAATTATGAATTAACATTGAATAATGTTACCATATTATGTAACTATGACAATTTCATTTAATCCTTATGTAGGAGTATTATTATATGTCATGTAACTTCTTGTCACATATGCCAACTATGTTCAAGAACCTACTTCCATGTTAATAATTACTCGGTCAAATACTCCTAAATAATCTCAATGTAACTACAGTGGAATCCGTTTATAATGACATCGAAGGGAATTGACAAACACGTCATACTAAGCGGACGTCATACAAAACATTTTTGTGAAAAAAAACCAACCTTATTTTTTTAGGTTAATAAATACTTATTTTAATAATGAAACATAGCATATTAAATAAAAATTAAAATTGCACGTAATAAATGCACGTATTTTCATTTTTTGAGATTCAAAACAAATACAAGCCACGTGCCGAACGTCGTTGGGAATCAACGAACATTGCCGAAGGTGTAAAGAATCATGTCGGTCACTATAAACGGGCAAAATTTATTAAAAATGGGTCATAATAAGCGACATGTCACTGTAAACGAAGTCATTATATCCAACTTTGTTAAAAGAATTTTATATGAAAACCAAATTCGTTGTGTAATTACGTCATAATAAGCGGTTGGTCAATATATGCGGAGTCATAATAAACGGATTCCACTGTATGTACAAAAACAAACTCAAACTTCAATGTTTATAATAACTTTTCAATTTACCCAAATCTAGTTAATGTGTGGTAGTATCATTTAACTTCTCATAAGTTATAGCAATAGTCTTATTATTTCAGAATTTCAATTTTCATAAAATTGCCTTATTGATTATGCAATCATGTTTCAGAAACGTTTGAACATCAAATAATAAATCAACTAAATGTTCATCAAAGTAACTATTTTGTTTAAAATGTTAATGATAGTTTTATTATAACTTGAACTATCTTTTAGGTATTTTCTATCTGATGTATGACCATTTAATTTCCCAAGAACCATGGATATCAAGTTGTAAATAGGACTCCAAATACGCTGAAAATATTTGATAGTAAAAATATACAAGAACACGCGTAGAAAGATGAAAGATCGATGACAAATATGACAATACAGTGGTGTTATTTATAAATACTATGGTTACCAAAATGACATTATTAGGGATTACATCATCATTGTTGTCAATCGATTAATCGATGTCAAAATATTCGAAATGTAATTTAATAAAATTAGCGTAACGATTGAATGGTAATTATAATATATTACATAGTTTTGATTTATATGGAATACGAAAATATGTAAAAAATAAATTAATATTATAATTATAATCACTAAATAATACATAAAATATATTATTATGTTCCATCAATCGATCATTATCAATCGATTCAATCGATTATAAAATCGTATGTAATGAGGTAAATACTGTGAAAACTTTTTTGCATTATTTTGTTCATTTGGCAAGAGCAGCTGAAGATAAGATTTAAATATGTTTATCTTATAAATAAGACGAATTTTTTGGTATATAGTTTACTCTTGTCTAGTCCGATGTTCTAGCACAGATTACATATGGTTCGGGGCCGAAAATTGGGGATCGCCTTTATGTGCGCGATAACTGGACGAATAACTCAATATCACGCCAACCGATTTCGATTATTATTTTTATTGTATGTACTTCATTTGAAGTCGGTTCTTTTTTGTTAAAATTTTAGATTATAGATGACTCTTTTCACTTTACACTCGTCTAACTGTCCATTCGCCAACTGCCATTACAGGTAAGCAATTCTGTTGTGAATTATGTTGGATATTTCTGCGGCCTGGCGCCCTAAGTCAGGCGCATTCAAAAAATATTCCTAAAATTGATCGATTTTAAGTAGCCATTGGCTACTAGCCAACAAACGATCTGACGATGTAAGTGACTATCGCCATGAGCATCAGCGACACCAAAAGTATCACTGATGTATTGCTAGCCTCGAAAGAGAGCTGAAAAAAAGATAAAGAACGGGCTCGCAGGCCCCCAGCTGGAATAAGATGAATCATTTAGCGGCTGACTTTAGCAAGATGGTGGTAGCTATCTTGGCGGACACCACGGAAAAATAAAAATAAAGAGAAGTAATAATAAAATTATTTCATCGGTGTAAAAAATGTCCCTTATATATCAGTCCCGTTCTATGTTTCGTAGAAGAAACTTAACCCTACGTATTTTTTTGTACCTGTATCGTGAAAGTTTTTGAGAACGTCGCGTATGGATGTTTGCTACTCTTACACCCAAAAATTATTCAACGGATTTTTATAAAGTTTTGTACACTGGTAGACTATGATGTGGAATATCATATAGACAGAGTACTCAATACTACTCATAAACCCGGAAACCCGGAAATCTGCCGAATCAAAAATTTGTGAAGCACGCTAAGTCATAAGACAAGTAAGGGTAAGTAAGGGCAAAATATATAATAGTATTATAAAATACTTATGTTTTACTAGCTTTTGCCCGCGGCATCTCCCGCGGTAGGAATCGTGTTTTTTTCAAATCCCGCGGGTAACCTGAACTTTTCCGAGATAAAACGTAGCCTATGTATTAATTCAAGGTATAGACTATCTCCATTCCAAATTTCAGCCAAATCAGTTAAGTAGTGGTTGCATGATTGAGGAACAAACATCCAAACATCTTCACTAACTTTCACATTTAAAAATAATATAATATTAATATATTATAACTAAAATCGAAAGAAATACCTATCATGCTGACATGTAAATTATAACATTTTTTTATGTATCTTTCGAAGTCAAAATTCATATAGGTATCACTGATTCACTAACCAACACAATAACTAAATCTAACCAGCAAACACCTACTCTTTACTTTAACCTTTAGTAAGTGGTATTTCTATGATAACTAAAAGCTATGATTGCGATCAAGAGATAGCTAGAGATGTTACATTGAAGTGAACAGAGTGAGTTGAATTAATTTTATTTGCGCCATATTCACACATGACCGATGACAGCAAAAGAGACTCGGCGAACAGAGAGCGGAGGCTCAACACTGCGGTTAGTAATTAGTACATTTTCAACTCGCTCTGACAATCTGTAATCAAATGTAAGCGGTTAACAAGCAAGTCACTTACATAGTTGTCAATTAATTGGGATTGAACCTGTAAGAATGCAGTTGATTTTAAAGTGAAACTTTTATTACATCGTCTCAAACTTTTTGGTCTGTGTGTCGCATGTCGCGTGACGGTCGGCCGCGGAGTGGGGGTAAAGTGAAAGGCGCTCGACAGAGCATGGCGACGCCATATTGGCCTCGACTGCTCTGTCGAGCGCCTTTAATACCCTAAATCTTTTAATACCCTAAATCGAATATTTATCCAAAAAATTTTAGTAAAATGTCTACAATACGAAAAAAAGTTTTACTTATACCTACCGTGGTTTCATAAAACCACACAATTGCTTTTTTTATGTGACAGTGCGAATACAACATGTATGTATCGTCTCCTCTGTGGAATGGCCGGCGGTGAGCATAGTGGGTGATGGTCAGTATTGTAGATTCTCTACCAGATATTCCTTTGGATATCTCCCAGTGGGCGTATGTCAGGATGCTAAATAAAACACAGGATTCCAGGCACACACACATTCTTGATTTATTGCCTGTAGGTTCTAGGTACTACTCGTTATTTAGTTTGGACTTGTAACTTTGCTAATACTTCGCGATATCGTATAACTTGAAACTTATTTTTGTTCGCACGCCATTTTATTGTCGTTCCTCCCGGCGTCCCCGGGGGAGCCCCGTCTCCCGAGTGTGACATCCTACTTCAACGTCATGTCAATTTGACAGATCTACGAAACTACCACAGATTAATGCAACGTTACCGAAACTACCACAGATTAATGCAACGTTACTTTATTCTATGCTGACACGGCCAACCTGACTTTTCACACATCCTTGTGTGAGCAGCTTTAGCATCAAGAGGTTAACTCCATTCAAATTATCAAAGATTACTCAAGATCTCTTCATCATATCAAGAAATGCGTGCTTGGAAAAAATCTTTCAACAACATTTTTTAAATAAACTACCACTGCTTCGGAATGTGTTATCGCTATGGAGAAGAAGCAGCGCAAGAAACTCCATAACAACACCTTTTTTTACAGCAACAAAACTAAGTAATTATTTTTAAACTCGACTCGGCATCTTAAAACCGTATGATTGACTAGAGGCGTAGCTTCATCTGCCGCAAC
>CAWVQL010000312.1:0-32887 GCA_963932265.1 Thymelicus lineola | reverse complement strand
AAGCTTTTTTTCCACTGAGGGTGCGATATACTGTTATATTTTGTGTTTGTTCAGCGCTCCTATTTTTTTCTATCGACATAGATTAGTACTAAAAACGTAAAAACCGTCTATGGTTCATAGCAATAGTTCGGCTGCGCGGTGTTAGGAAATATTGCATTACACTAATAGTAGGCGAGTTTACCTTGCGTTAGTAGTAACCAAGGGCGGATTCAGCTTTGGCGCCAGAGTCACATAGTCGTGGTCAAATCACAAGAAGTTATAATTTAATTTTGATAATAACACATCCACACAAAAAAACGTTGTCTGAACCAGACATGCGACATATGGTTTCCAAAGTATTTTGTCCCGCTGATTACGAATCTGAGGTCAGTTTGGCCCCTTAAGGTCAGGATCAAGGTATATATGTATATGTATCTATGTGTAATCTATATATCTATATAAACATATAGTAGTAGTAGTAGTGTACATCATAAATTCATAAAATGTTATGTATCCGCCACACGTCCGCGACGGATTCGCTGCGCCTCCGCGGCGAATCCGTCGCGCCTCCGTTCCGCTTTGAATCCGCTCGGAATCCGTCAGTGTGATAAGGCTCTAAGGGTCTCGGTGCTTTTCTTCGGACAGACGGATATGACGAAACTATAAGGGTTCCGATTTTATTTCGGAATGCTAAAAAGGATTGGTGGAATTGTATAATACATAGTTATGTATAACGTAATTGGCGCCTAAAGCACGTGACTGATATTTATACCTACATTAAGACAGCCTTGTTTGAATGAGTCATGTCGTTTGTTTTTACAAGCATGCAATGTCCAAATAATTTGACCTCTGTTACTGCGAAGTTGCAGTCGCGTAGTCTAGGAGAGGCGGCATATCTGCTCTGCACAAATAGGTCTCATTTATTTGGTTACTACTCGTTATGCCTTTCACTAAGTAAATTCACGTGATCTGCAAGGTATGATGGATCTTTGTATGTCGAGTTAAGTGAAAGGGACCGTATTAAATGAAGCATTACGGACCATTTGCTCATTTCATATTTGGATGGAGACGGGAGTATAGATGACTCGTTTTGCTGACATAGGAAAAAATTGTTAAAGTGTACTTTTAAAATTACCTATAATATTACTTATTCATTTATTAAGTTATTGACTGTAATGAATTTTAGTGGATTGGTGCAATTTTTGGACGTGGTTTTGACATTTTAACATGTAAATTTGCATTAACTTTTCAAAAGACCTGTATTTTTTTTCATGATTAGTTAAATATTTTTCAAACTTTATTAGTATTCAAATACAACCACTCTAAAATTATGAGAAATCAATTATGAGAAAATTCAATACAACCACTGTAAAATTATGAGAAATGAAGCTAAAACCTTCGGATTTTATTCTAGAAGCATGTCCTAATCAGTTCTGTTTTGTAACTATCAGTCCTGGATTTGTCAATAGGCCGTATAGGCCGCGGCCTAGGGGCGATAGCGTCTTAGGGGCGGCATATTTCAGAAGATGATATTATTATACTTAGATGATTTTGCTATTAAAATTTGTCGCAAAAGATTGTAATTCTTGTTTTTTTACGCACTATCTTAGTGACTAATTCAGTGCCTTCCTTACTATGAATGGAAAATTATTATTTTCGAAAGGTACAGGGCGGCGGAAATAAATTGGCCTACATTCATAACAAATATAAATCCGGCAATGGTAACTATGTATTGTAGGTTAATATTACATTGTTCATTACATTAGCTACTTAACACGTTTTCAAAAATTACAACAAGTGACATAATTATGGCTTTTCGTTGTCTTTATCATCACCCAAAATAATTATACATAAAGTCTTAGTGATTAATCATCAAATGAGTAAAAGCGCTAGGTTCCTTTATTTGTAGTAAATAGGCTTCAATTGTGAGATATTAGACAAAGAAATACTTAGCAAGTTGAGATCAGACCACTGTGGGCAAAAAATAGCGGTACGTAACAGCCACGATAATAAGAAAAAAATAATAAAATATAGACCAGTGACAAAGAGAAAAATATCACTTTTTAAAGAAAAAATTCAAACAAAATTGCGTAAATCAGTGTATTCTCAAAATGGTCATCCTATTAATCTTTACAATACATTATCTAAAAATATTAATGACGAGTTTAATCGAATATTTCAATTCAGATACATAGAAGAAAGTAAAAATAGTAAATTTAGCGACTGGGCTACTGTAGGTATTTTTAAAAGTAGAAACAAATTATACGAGCTTTATGACGAAAAACAATATAATTTTTCTCCCTCATTTCAGGAATACGTAAGAAATTACTCAAAAATTTTCAAAATCATCTGTACTCAAGCAAAGTCAATGTACATAAAGGATAAAATAGTTAATTCGGATAATAAAATAAAAACCACCTGGGATATCATTAAAAATGAGACCGGCAACTCTAAATCTTGTGACTTTAGTTATGAAATAATGATTAATGGAAACAAAATCACTTCTGATAAAGAAGTGGCAAGCGTTTTTGAAGAGTTCTTCCGCAACATTCCCGTTAAATTAACTAGTACACTATCCTCTTCTTCAACAGAAGCATTTTATCTATTAAGAGATAATGTTAAGGAATGCAATGTGGTATTTGACTTTAAGCACATTACAATCAGGGACATAATTAAAGTTTTCCAGTCTCTGAAAGTAAAAAGTACGGGTGATCTCTGGGGTATTTCAGTAAAAATAATTCGTCACATAATAGATATTATAGCTCCTTGTTTAGTTGTAGTTTTTAATAAATACATAGATCTTGGTGTATTTCCAGATCTAATGAAATGCAGTAAAGTTATACCATTATTTAAAACAGGTGAAAAAACGGATATTAATAATTATAGGCCAATTTCTATATTACCAACACTCAGTAAGATCTTCGAAAAGATCATACTGAATCAAATGCTAACCCACTTCAACAATAATAATTTATTACATCCGGAGCAATACGGTTTTACTAAAGGTCGTAGTACAACAGATGCCGGAGCCAGGCTCTT
The DNA here is from genome assembly GCA_963932265.1 of Thymelicus lineola. Lineage (NCBI taxonomy): Eukaryota > Metazoa > Arthropoda > Insecta > Lepidoptera > Hesperiidae > Thymelicus > Thymelicus lineola. The sequence goes on along the minus strand of CAWVQL010000312.1, from coordinate 29,869 downwards.
AAAGCATATATATGAAGCATGGGAGTCGTCGCAAAATGCTATAGGTGTATTTTGTGATTTATCAAAGGCGTTTGATTGTGTTGAGCATGATACATTAATATCTAAACTTAGTCACTATGGCGTGAAAAACAAGGCCCTTAGCTTGCTCGCATCTTATTTAAGTAATAGGATACTAAAGGTTAATATAAACGATGAAAAGTCGTCAGGGTCACCTACTGTGATGGGTGTTCCGCAAGGCTCGATCTTGGGCCCTTTTCTTTTCCTGGTGTATATAAATGACTTACCACATTATGTTAAAAACCATGCGAACATTGTGCTGTTTGCAGATGATACATCATTAATATTTAAGACTGATAGGAATAAAAATAATTTTGACGATGTTAATAGTGCTCTGTCGCATGTCTCACATTGGTTCACTATAAATAATTTACTTTTAAATGCAAAGAAAACCAAATGCTTAGAATTCGTGTTGCCAAATGTAAAAAAAGTAAATAAATCTCTTAAATTAAATAATGAAACATTAAATATAGAGGAATCCACGGTTTTTTTAGGGGTGACCTTGGACAGTAAACTGCAATGGGGCCCGCACATAGCATCTCTCACAACTAAACTTGCTAGGGCTGCTTATGCTGTTAGAAAAATAAGGCAGCTCACTGACGTCGACACTGCTCGGCTTGTTTATTTTGCATATTTCCATAGTGTTATGTCTTATGGCATTTTACTGTGGGGCAAAGCAGCCGGTATTGAACAAATTTTTGTATTACAGAAAAGAGCCATTAGAGCTATTTATAAACTAAAATCAAGGGAGTCCTTGCGTATCAAATTTAAACAAATAGGTATACTTACAGTAGCTTCCCAATATATTCATAATAATTTAGTGTTTATACGGAATAACATAACTGCATATAAACAAAATTGTGATTTTTCAAATCGTCAAACAAGAAGGATGCATCAATTGGCTACCTCTTCGTACCGTCTTTCCAAAGTGCAACGTTCTTTTATGGGACTAGGTATAAAATTTTATAATAAAGTCCCAAAACAAATACGTGACTTACCAGTGGAATCTTTTAAGAAACGTGTAAAGGCTCAGCTCTTAGGCAAGGGCTACTATAGCATAAATGAGTATTTGAATGACAAGGATGCTTGGAAATGACTAGCTAGGCAACCAGTTCTGCACAGGTTAGAGAATACCTATTTTTGTAATAAATATAAGTTTTATTTTTAAAAGATGTGCTGAGGAGTTTCTTTACGGCTTTTCTTCTCCTCCATGACAAAGCACCTTTCCGAAAAGCTGGTAGATTAAAAAAATGACGTGCATAAGAGTATCAGTGATACCTACATGAATAAAGATTATTTCATTTCATTTCATTTCATTTCATTTCATTTCATTTCAGTTTCAGGTTTCCACTCAATTCGATAGTATTGAAATAAAATAAAAAACTGACATGTGTGAAAAGCCCTTTCGTCCATCTTCTACTATAAAGAAAGTAACATCGACTTATGGATGATAAAATATACAAAGCAAAGAAAAGTATTGGTTCATTTAAAAACGTCATCGCAAGGAATGTGACCATAAGGCAAACAATTTAAGCACCGCATACAACCTTCTCAAGGCCTACACCAGAAAAAGGATTATTATGTTAATTGTTAGGTATATGCAGGGACATTCTTCTTATTCATATTGCATCATTTGGAAAATTCTCATTTTTACGGGTTTGTTCAAGTACCTAACATTTTTGTAACAATTCATCTCCTCTACTTAATTGAAGGTCCTTTGGACGGAATTTTTCATTTATTTCCAAATAAGATGTTTTAAAAATCTATTTAAAAAATACAACCGCATTGAAATCTAGATTTTAATAATTGCATACACGTATAACATACACAAATATTTTTTTAGAAATGTCAAATAATTTAAACAATAGGGATCGTGGATATGTACCTATAGCATGTATAGATATAAAGAATGTTTACATATTCAAGACACACGAGACCGCTATTTTATGTTTGTTTTGTCCCTGGTAACTTAAACGGAAATGACCGAGATGTCATCAATATTTGTTGTTGTCAGTAGTCACCTAAGTGATTAAGTACTCTGTAGTCACCTACTGCCCTAGTGGGAATGCTAATCTATAAATAAAAAATAATTTAAGAGAAAATATTACACCCCTTTTTCTCACCTGATTGTTGACTGATTTTCTTATTTTTTTGTATGGTATTATTTTTTTTGTGTTATCAATAAAAATATTAGAAGCAGATTAAAACATTAAAACATTTTTCACACATTTTCCCAATGATTTATTATTAGTACTATTACTTATAGGGTATACTCCTACATGGTTACTCCAGTGCCAATTGGTCAGAGATTACTGGAAAACTTTTAGTCTTTAGAATAAGTGATTTTAAATAATAATTTTAATATTGTGTAATAAAATAATATCATTATATAATATGTACTAATTATATTCCAAATATCAGGGCCGATTTTATTTTGTTCGACATTGAGTGCTTCCTCGATACATTTTGGGAGCTAGCAGTAGATTTATTTATTCCGTATTTATCCTTAAACCATGAAACTTCCTAGTTGATTGACAAACGATCCTTTAACCAACTACGAACCGCAAGATCAGTGGATCACTTAGTAATTATTTATCAATAATAACTGGTAGCCTATGAGTACTAAAATTCCCCAAGTTTTGTTTTATCTTTTATTTAAAAACTAGCTGTTGCCCTCAGCTTCGCACGCGGAAATTATGCTTATCATATTTATCCTGTATTTCACCTTCTTGGGAGTTAAATTTTGAAAAATCCTTCCTTAGTAGATGCCTACATCATGAGAGGAATACGTGTGTGAAATTTTGTTTCTAGCCACGGGTTTTGCTTGTGCATTGATACATCAGTCAATCACTTTTGCCTTTTATACCTTGCATTCTATTCATGCTAGACATTCATATTTTACAAATAATAATATGATGAGAATGAGATCCAATTTAAATAGGACTATAGACTCTAGACTATAGACTATAGACTATAGACTAGACTTATAATTTTCATTATTATCCGTGATATCATGACAACAGTAAAAGCATTTTTCTGCATCGTATAGGTTGCCGATAAATAAACTATGTTGTTCAATTTAATAAAGAATCCTAAGTAAGTGATGAATCTTGGTCCTAACAGTTTTACAGCTTTTAGGGTTCCGTAGTCAAAATAAGTCCGTACGTCCGTCCGCAGCGTAGCGTAGACACCTTTAGCTAGAAAGCTGTAATTTGATATGGATAATATCCATATTTATTAAAACTACAAAGTGGTAGATACAATAAAATCTTTAAAAAAGCTTTCTAATTGCTTACCAGAAAATTTTCTTTAACGAGCACTGTAGACGTCTTACCTTTCTGAGGGTAGGTTCTCCCGATCTTTGCTGTTCTCATCTGCCATGATGGAGACTTTTCTTTTCCCGTCGGGAGTGGGTACTCTTGGGGGAGCTGCGGCGGGTGCCACGTAGCTGTCAGTTATCGGCTGACCGGACTGCATCGTGTCATTCGTGTCACTTCTTGTCTCGTTAGCATTGATTTGTTGATTCTGTAGATCGCTCAGGTCGAATGGATATTCTTTTATTGCTGTCATTCGGATACTCGTCTTCCGGACCTGAAATTATGCAAAACTTCAACTTTAAAAATAAAAATAATGTAAATTACATTTATGGTTTATGTACCGGGATTGATTACGTTAATTGCGGAATACCATATTACAGAATTTATTTAATCATCCACTTATGGGGAAAAGTAGGATAAGGCTGGTGGTTAAAGCAATGTGTTTATATGTGTTTATATATTATGTGTGTAATATTTATATCGCGACTTTATTGTAGATACAATTACTAGGTAGTTCATTAGATACTTATCACCTTTCTTACAGTTACTTTAATTTGCCAGATGAGATGATTTGTCTTCATGTAATTGTAAGGTATTTTATGAACATAATATTTTAAAATTATGCCCTCGATTCAACAAGTGTAATATTTTTCTCACGTTTATAACTGATGTAAATATTAATAATTTCTCAATTACACGTTTAAATTAGGTACTTTATGTTTCATCATATCGTTGTATGTTTATATTTGTAACAAGTGATAAACGTTTAACATTATTGATTTTTATTTTCAGAAGCGAAGCAAATAATAATTTATGATCAATGTCTTCGCTGGGTAAATGCGGCAAACGTACACTACTCGATAAGAGATGTCGCTAGTTGTATTGTTGCTAGTTGTTGTTGAGCTGCTGTTTTCAGTGTGAAGTTCAAAAGTGGGCAACTAATGGGTTGAAACCATTACTGCTTCTTCTAATAACTGATTATCATTTAGCAGTTAGGTAGGTTATTGCCGGTTAAAATAGTTGTAATAATTCAGCGATGTGAATTTTCTTTTATTGAGCTATCCGTCAGCAATAAGTAACAAGAGGTTATCTGTAAAATTTTCATGGAAAGTATAATTAGAATAGAATAGAATAGAATAGAATAGAATAGAATAAGTTTATTTACAAGGCCAATTAAGGTTATTCGTTTTTCAAAAGGTTTTAGGTTTTTTCTTTAAAGGTATGTACTAAAATAGCTATGTTCGTGGTTTTTGTATCTCTAATTTTTTTAATTTGCAGAGCATATAGGTAGAATTTTTCATTTATTTGACTGCCCACTTATTAAATTACCTGATTTTAACTTCTTTCGTCTGGTAGATGCATAAATTAGAACGGCGATAACAGACAGACAGACGGACGCTAGTGATCCTAATTAGGCTTTCGCATTTTCATTGAACAGTATGTACTTAATTAAAAAAAGTCGCTTGCCTTTACTTGCGGACAGGTATCTCTCTCTACCTCTGCATGCTTCTAGATTTACTCTGTCGACGGTCAATCCGTGATTGAAGTAGATTTTTGAAGCTTATTTTCTTATGCTTATGTTTTTAATGAAATATAAATTGTTAAAATTTAACAATATACCTAAGCACATTGTTTTATTTTTAGGATTCCGCTCCAAGCGAGTTTAACTCGCACTTGTCAAGTTTATTTAATGTCCAACGTATTATTTTGTTTTAAGTGATGAAAATGAGAAACGGATGTAACAAACTATTTTTGGTAAGTTTTATTATTCGCTTATATTGACTACAATATGAATTCCTGCTTTTGCCACTATGAGGTATAATTTTAATAACTATTTATATAAACAATCTCACTACGACTATAGCTATGTGAATATAATTATTATGTATAGGATGAATTTTTCAAGTGTGGGTGGATGGCCATTTGCTTCATTTGATTTTTGAAAAATGAATATTCCTGGCCAGGAATCGAACCCGTTGATTTTAAAACAAAAACTCATCATGTATTACTAAGTACATCATTCGATGGTGTTGCTAACAATTATCAAATCATGGGAAGTAATGACATACCGCAAACTTGGAAAATCTTGAATTTAAAAAACTGCTGCATTTTAAACGTTTTTATTAATTTTTTTTGTCAAAGATGACCTTATGTAATTATTTCCCAGAATTTAATCCTTGTTATGTGTTTTTTTCAAAGTCGACGGGTTCGATTCCTAGCCAGGAATCGAGGCGGTTTATGAATTTTTCAAAAATCTAATGACGCATTTTTAGTTTGCATCCAAATCGGCCCCGAAACCCTTTTGACCACTTTTCACTATTCCTCATATTTCGAATTTGGCCATCCACGCACCCTATACACCCTATTTTGCGCCACCCTATACATACATGTAATTCAATAAGTAAAGATGTAAACAGTTGTATATAGATTGTTATTTCTTGCGTCAATAAAATTTGAAATTGAGTTTGTAAACGTTCGACTATTGACTTTTGTGTTTTGCGGATAGCAGCTGAGTGTTTATTTGCTTAAGTGGTCTCATCACAATCACATGATCTCTCACGAGGAGCGGACCACGAGTTTCCAATCATAATCATACTCGTTTGTTCTTGACTCGGCATGTCGATGTCGCCACTCCGTCGCGTAACGCTTATCGCCCTCAACAACATTAATTGGATTGCTCATTCAGTACTGCTTTGTTATGATTACGAAATTTAAATAAGATGGAATTATTGCCTTTATCAATGACGCATCTGCCGGCTACTTAACAATTTTTGTGTTAACAAAAATGCTTTTGGAACAGAGTTACTTAACGTGCCTTACGGGGTGGAGTGAAATGGAAAATATTGTCTACTACATAAGGTGGATCTGTGAAGTAATGAAAGCTAGGAAATTACTTAAAACAATAAAAATACTTTATTACCATTTCTTTTATAACGAATAAAATCCTTTTAATGTTTTTGTTTCTTTTTTTTAAGTAAATATTCCCTAAATATTCGGGATAATTCACGAGCTGGTGATACGCGATGTCACACACGCTCAAACGTCGTTTAGTCTATGCCATAAGTATTATGGATTCACAGATTTTGACCTGCATATACATTGAAACAAAGCAAAATGGGGCTGCCAGTATTTTACATGATTTACAAAACATTAAATAAAGTATTAACAAAAATGTCGCGAGTAACAATGCAACCGCATATTTTACGTCAGAACTGCTTGATGGCTTCATTTCTTTACAAATTGTCTTAGGTTTGGGTAATAGCCATATTAAATAACTAAAGTAGTTTTTTTTAATGAATATATATTACATACAATATATATTACATACAATATCAGTCGCATTGTGTACGAACTGTTTGGGAACAAAACAGACAATGAGCGTTATTTTAAATAGAGAGTGCAAAAATAAAGACTTCAGCGTCATACAGAGTTAAATACTTATACATTTTGGTTATTAATTTAACAAACTTTAACATGGCAATCATCGTTCAACGCATCGTCATTTCAAAATAAACGAGAGGATACAAACTGTGATATTAAAAGGGTTAATCCCAAGCAAAGCTGCCAAAGCACACCGTATGTGGACGGTATGTGGTGCTCCAAATTTCTCTCTATTTATCTGTATCTGTTCGGATAAATTGACGAATAATTACCGAATGGTCATACGTAATTTTATTTATTATATAATATGTATAATACTTTTTAGCAAACGCTCCTTTGTTTGACCCAGTTGAAACATGGCGAGTCATTTGGCGGTTGACTCAATAATAATACTAAGGATTAATTAATAATATTGATAATATAATCCTTTTAGAAGCCTTTCCATCAAGCGGGCTGGCTTCTGTTAATTCTTTAAGTGAATACACACTTAATACCTACAAAATATCATATCAAAAGTTTTCAAATTAAATAACTGTGACATACGGCCCACCGCAATAAAAAACAAAATTATAAAGATTTTGTATTTTCCATTTAGTTACAGGACTTTAAATAACTATATCGGTGAGGCCATGAATCTCCAGTGAAGGTCCAGGGACGGACCTCTTTATTCTACAGCGCTTGTCTGATGCAGAGGATGGCATATAAGAAAATTGTCATGTCATATTTAGATTAAGGAATTGTCAATAATGTAGAATGGATTATTATTGATCACGTAGTGTTGAAGTACTTTGGAATATTGATGTAAACGTTAGGAAAACTGGAAATATATCATGGAGCAAAGTAAAAGGAATATTTTTGAATAACCAATACCCTAGAATATACTTTCTGCTATATATACATATATAGAGGGGTAAAAGCTATTTGGTTTAAGCGGCATGTTCGCAAGTTTATAGGAGAATTTATATTTTGGTATAATAAAAATCACAATCAAACTTTTATAAAAAGTGAGACAGTAAATATTTGAATGCAAATTGAGGTCAAACTCCCGGTGGAAAATATTGCAACGGTAAAAATTTGCATTGTGTCCATTGGATTACTTCCATTGCTTCCTATTGTCATTATCGCAAGAGTAACCGATACCTATGGCTAAGCGGAAACTTGGCAATATAAAAAATATCGATATATTTTCCTTTACAGCTGTATAATTAATCAATTTTGATTTTAAAATTTATAAATACTAAAGAAGAAAAGTCAAAAAAATATTTAACCTGTTTCAAGTGCATTACGACCTGAATCAAAAATAATATACAAGGAAACATTTATTTTCAGTCATTAATTTTGAAAATACATGATATCTAATCATTTAAATAAAATATTTGAAAAATTCTTCCCTATCTCTTTGAAACGATCGAGTAAAAGTTAAAATAAAAAGACCCAGGTTTTACAAATTAGTTAAATAAAACTTATTCAGACGAAGAGGATTATAGAATCTCAGTCGAAGAACAATTCAAACGAGTGTCCAACCCGACACTGTTATAAAAATTTTGGAGGTCTGTGACTTTTTCGTAATTAATTCTTCTATCAATCCTGCTAACTGCTACTAATCATTTTATCAACAACTGCATCTATGAAGTAAGAAGCTAAGTCTATTTAGATACAAATTTATTATTTCTTCTCAAATTTATTATTTATTATTTCTTTCTTTCTTAGGTTTTTAGAAAAAAGTAGTGTCCTATTTCTATCAAAATTTGGTATTGTCCTCTTATCTTTCAATCAAGAAGTGAAAAATATTTATCTCTACAACTTTTACCATATTAAAATTGTTTTGTTTATTTATTTTATTATCAATTTAAAAGTGTCAAGATTGACCTCTTAGCTGTAGGACATGATAAGATAAAATCTTTAAGGATCGATATCAAATCGTAACACAAATGCCAATCTTAAGAAAATGTACGATAACTGTTCTTAGAAAAAATATTACTTTACATACGACATCAATTTTTTTAACAAATATTATGAGTAAGCTTGAGTAAAATATTATTGTGAACTGTGTCGTGAATCTGGTACTCATCAAGTCTATGGTGACGATAATTCTTTGCAGACATTTTCATATAAACATAGGAGGATGTCCAGTCTGTTAGCGTTTAATTTTCTCGCGTAGGCAATTATCATCTGTTATCATATAATTACTTCTACCGACACCCATGTAATGAACTAATACTTTAAAGACTGCAAAGAGCTTTTAATTTTAATGATACACAATTCTACACACAATTAGCGAGAAGATTATTATTTAATTCAACAAATTTGCATGCATCAAAGTAAAGAGCCAACTGCCATAATAATCTTTGATATGAAAGATCTGTGGAAGTTAGTCATGTTAAATGAAAGTTACCAAACATGACAAAATATAAACCTGTTTGTGAAAAATATAAAACAGTAGGTTAAAGAGCCAAATTTCCAAAAAGATAAATAAAGATCAAAATCTCGAAAATGGTGCCAATTCTACCAAGGTTTGTTTTTGACATCTGGTAGGTAAACCCCCAAATTATCTTCTTCTTAAGTTAGTCTTTTCATACTTGTTATGGGACACACTGTGTACTTTGCTCAATAGATTGGTTGATTAAATTGATTGATTGTAGTCTAGCATTAACTATTAATTTATAAAAAAGAAACATGATTCATATGCATGTATTTGATATTATATTTTATAAGCTTAAGATCACACATATATTTGTATGTGATGGATAGATAGATGAGATGACAAGTGTATTAATGTATTTCATGAACAATGTTATCATTTCCTAAGTAGGTAGGCATAATAAGTAATTTATAAATACGAACCATTTTTTTCTAAACGTAAATCACACGCACAACACAAAACGGAACGGAACGTAACGTTGAAAAGTCGTAAGGAAACTAATTCACAATAGGAAAGAAGGCGAACCATGCAAGTGTCGTGCACCCATATGTGATGATGATACTCGTGCGCAATGACACTCACTAATAGTTGCCATCGGATGCCGTATGCATGACATTTTTGGTGCCAATTGTTCAATAATTGACTGTAAATATTGCTAAATAAAATGTTGTGTGATCGGGCTTCACAAGCACCCGTTAATTAATTTAGGACGGTCACGATAACAAGTTCATCCAAGGATCGACGTATTTACTTTATTTTGAATTGAACCTCGTGATCACGTAAAAGTGCGTTAACTTTTCCAGAGTAATGTGTTAGAATATAAATACTCAGATTTTTTAATTTGATCATTTTATTGGTACCTAGGTATACTCGTATAACAATCAAGTGTTATTTAAATCAGCGAATATTGAAGGAGCGCACTATTTTTTTACCCGACTGCCAAGAAAGGTTATGTTTTTCACGCGTATCTTGTTGCTAAAAGTCAGCCGACAACTCTTGAACGTTATGAACCGTAAATTGATTGTTGTTGATTATAAAAAACTGAATCTTAATTATTATTAATTCTAGGACGTATTTAATGGACTAATGCCCGTTTTCACCAACATCCCTCAAATTTTAAGGGACACCATGGGGACACCTAAGGCTAAAATAGGGGTCCCTTTTCATTGATTTCGTTTTCACCAACTCCTAAGGGACACTTATACGCTACGGGGTCCTCTAAATATTAAGGGCCCGAATTTCGGTACTCCTTACTGACTTCTTGACTATACCTACACTTGACATACATATAAAATTCAAATCAAATTAAATACAACATATTTTGGTGATAAAAATTGAATTTGTTAAATGAATCATAAAGTTTTTTGTTTCATCATCACATGGCATTGCGAACCATAAAGTTTTTTTTTCATTCATGGCATTGGCGTAAAACCATAAAGTACCACTGATATTATGTACTGGCACAGATTATAATGCAATTTAGTTATTAAATTATCCGTGAAACTTAATGATTAATCACAATTAATATCTGTATAACATAAAAAATATGATGGAAAACTTATAAGACATACAATGCACTGAGAAAAAAACAAAGAGTATTTTATCGGAAAAATATCGATATAACATAGAAAATCTGTCAACCACTACAAACATTACCTACATAAGTGGCCCCAAACAAAGAGTCACTTATCACTAGGAAAATGAATTTAAGACAGGGGAAGATTTAGGTGATGCCTAACGCTAAGATATTCGTTTATGTGCCACTGGTGAAAACGAGGGTAAGAGGAAGGAATAATTTCTAGATATTCAACAGAATAACATTTTGAACTTTAAATTTCGTTATAATAAATCATTTTCTGCCATAAATTAATCTACATTCTATAAGCATCTATAAGAATATCTATTTTTCCTCAATAATTAATATTCTTTAATCGTTACGTACTGTATTCATTGCGTGACACGAACACAAGGCGTTATTGAGAAGCTAATAATTTATACAAGGATAGTTTAATCGGATAGCTCTTCGCGCCTTGTGTTACATCGGCCACACGTAAGTGACCAAAGGAGTTAAATTAAACAGAACATGAAAACTTTTGATAATTAAATAAATTATAATTATATTTTATACCTAAAATTTATGATTTTTTTTCGTCAATGTGTACAGAGATTTTTTGAAAACCCTTTTTAAAATTCAAATATGGCGGTCAATTCGATTTAAAGAAGACTGCAGTTTTTTTTCAATCACCTTGCGTCAAAGTTGTCGAAGAAAATAAAAAAAAAATATCCAAAGTAGACTCTATTTTCTCAGGGTTCCCTAATAATTAAACATAATTACATACTGAGAATTGTAAAGCAACGATTTGAGAGTTGTTAGAAAAAAATTACCAAAATATCTGCTCATTTGTGGGTTCAACAGAAAAAAGTAGGGCAGAGGAGCCGAATTTTCGATATTTTATAATAAAAACAGGTTAAAATCTTGAAAACAGTGATACTTCTACTGAGGTGATTTTTTGACATGTGGTAGGTCCACCCTCAAGCTGTCTACCCTCTACAGTTGATCCACTACTTATGAGACACCCTGTATTACTGAAAGCATGCTTGATAGAAAGAAAGAAAGAAAAGATTTATTTCTGGCTAACACACAAAACATATTTATGTTAAACTAACATAATTAACGTAATTATTAACTACGCATGTTGCAATATTTATATTAATATATTATTATTATACATTTTTTTATATTAATATATTTATTTAACTCTTTATTGCACACCAAAAATAGGATAAAAACAATGTATAGTAGACAAGTACATAGAGTACAAAAGGCGTTTTTATCACTACACAGCGATCTCTTCCAGACAACCTTAAGATGCGGAATGCTGTATATGTATATCGTAATTAGATAAGATGAGGTAAGGTACACGAGTAGAATATATTAATTATTTAATTTAACGTGACGTTTTTATTTACACAAATTTATAACAATAGACTCTGTGTTACGAATTATAACATAACGCATAATGCACAGAACACATAACGCACATAACGCGTAACGTCACGAAGAAAGTTTGATTTTACTCCTCATAAATTTTTATACCATGGGCTTAAATATGACAATCAATTATTGAGTTAAACTACAAAAACAATAATAATAAAGAAATACAAAAAAAAATGAGAGGTGTGAGAGGTGAGAGGTGTGAAAAAAAATGGAGAGGACACCCGGATGGAACGAAGTTCCTTTCGATTTAAGTATTGTTTTTTGAAGTGATTCAGAAAGTTAGCGTGATTCAGAAGGTTGTACAGCGCCATCTCTGTAAAACTCTCTGAATCACTTCAAAAAGTATCGTACCAACATTTCGTAAGAAAATTTTCCGTCTAGCCCCCTTTCACAACGCGCGATAAGGAACTTCGTTCCAAAATCAATGTATTTTTATACTTTGTATTCAAGTTATTGAAAATCAATCCTATAGTTGATTAAATAGTTGATATAGTTGAATCTACTGTGGGAATCGGAAAAACAATCAATCAATCGAACAGACGTAGGTAGTTACAACTTCGACTATTATCTTATCTATCCTATGACTTTTGTAAGAAAATATCTAACCATGATATTTGACGGTTTTCGTACATCAGCATTCAGCATCTATTGTTTTATTTTATTTGGCATTGAAAATTATGAGCAACAAAAAGTTAATTAAATATTATAAAATTAGCGATAAAATGAACAATGGGATAATAATAACAGATTTCAAACATTAATCTTCAAAATATTTAAGGAACCTTTTATTTCTTTAATCTGAGTTAAGGAAATACTGTTAAAGAATACATAATAATATTCAAATATTACGAACGCTTAAATTAAGTCGTTTATTTACGAAGTATTCGAACTAGATTTGGTATTTGGTTTCCTGTGCTACTAAAGATTTAATGTAATTTATGTCCGCAAATAAATAAAGATTGATAGTTTGTTAGTTGTTTCAACATCATGATCATACCAATTAAATTGATGATAACAGCTATACTGAAAAATATTCTTGTGACTCTGCCACATATAAACCAAAAGGTTTTCTTATAGGAAAATCATAGTACTATCTACTGTTATAATATCCAATTTTAGTAGTGTGTTGTAGTTTTATTTAACATGGCTGTGAAACAGAAATACAAGTGTTACTTGCTTATTAACCGACTTAAAAAAAATGAGCCGTCATGGGGCGGCTGGCAGATGTCGAAACATCGAAATTATTACTAAATATGGCATGATGAAAAAATACAATATTAAAAATACAATATTGTATTTTTTCATCATGCCATATTTAGTTCCTGTCATAATCTGTACTTTTGTGCCTGTTAGTTGTATAAAATAATTTCGATGTTTCACATCTGTCAGCCGCCCCATGACGGCTCAAATTTTTTTAAAATGTTTGTTACCTCAGAACTTTGGACTGGGTGAACCGGTTTTGATGATTTTTTTTATCGAAAGCTAATGCTTGACGTGTGGTCCCACATTTGAGCGAGATCTGACAATGGCATCCATGTCAAAAGCATATAAGTCTTAAATTTGCATTAAGTATGTGCGCGATAAATGGACGAATAACTCAATATCACGCCAACCGATTTCGATGATTCCTTTTTTATTGGATGTACTTCATTTGAAGTAGGTTATTTTTTTGTTAAAATTTTAGATTAAAGGTCCTAGTTAGGTTATTCTGAGCAAGATGGGATTTTATTTAGTTTCTATTCCGGCTTTTATTTACTTACCTACAGTTTTTTTGTATGCTTGTTTAATAAATTTTACGGGAACACCAATAAAAGTTACAATTATATCCTAATACTTATAATTTTTATCAATAATTTAATAAATTAAGATCATATTTTTTACGATGTCCCCTGCAGAGTTTGACCACAAAACATGTGATATAATATGTTTTGTTTGTTCGAAAGCATTCGTTGGCACTAAATAACATTAACTGTATTAATTAGTATAATACGAGTATATGTTTGTAATAAAGAACAATGCCCAAAAATTATTTTTCATTTTTGTTAGCGTCTTAAAACGACAGTTATACCGAAGCAATTCAATTATTTTTTTACGTATTTTAAAATTAATACCTGTACCCGTGTTACCCAGCGTAAAATAATTTTATTAATAAGTGATGAATTGACTATAATAACAATGATGTCAACAATGTCCATTTTCATTCGGGCACTCACTTCGATACATAGCTTGTATCAAGCAAGATATACGGAGACTTCTGGCCAATATTACACACATAATTTGGATATAAATGTTGGTATGACAAATGTAATTATGTCAAATTTCCATTTCCGGTTGTCAATCAAAAAAAGTCAGATTAAAATAATGGTAAAAATTACAGGCAGCCGTAAGTCTCCCCTACTCTATGACTCAATGGTTATAAGAATTTAATCTCAAAATACTTTGGTTCTGGGGTGTGTCTGCTGAAAATTCTTATATATCTAAGCTCAGAAATTAAAGCGGCGATTTTTAGAATTTTTTTTATTTTAAGACGCTAAAGTTGAAAATGAAATAAAACGATGTATGGCAGTTGGGCATTGTTCTTTAATTTTATGGTAGTCTAGTGGTTCCTTTGACTTCAGCCGCCTACTCGGGGAGTTGTGTGATATAACTATATATGTTTTGTATCTACCTTATTTTCATTCCATTATTTCGAGCTTTCATTTACGTGACTGTCCCGAAAATAGTAAAAAATCCCGTATTCAATTACTTTTCTAAGATATTTCATATATTTTTTGGTTTTCCTTTTAAAATTACCAAGATTTAGACTGTTTGGTGTTTTTGCTTAAATGAGACAAAAATATAATGTAAAATGACTAAAAAGTAATGGAATGTAGGAAAGTTACACGCTAAAATTCATGATTAAAGACTGATTTACCTAAAACAGTGTTTAAATTTATTTATATGTATTGACAATTTTTTTGAGTCACGGAATGGAACAATTTAATGGTCCACCTCACTGAATATGTCCTGTACCTATTATTCAATAAGTATTTTACCATCTGAATATATATTTCGGCAAGAAAATAAAATAGTCTATTTCAGTATGAATCCAAAAATTAGCAAAATTTCAATAAAAAAATATGTCAATATTTTTGCGAAGTACATTTTTAGGCGAAAATACAGTTATAGTTATAATATTTTTTCTACAAAATGGTAATTGTTGAAAATTCAAAGCAACTACGAATAAATTAACACGACGTGCTTTAGGCCATTTAATTTTATTCCAGATTATTTATGTAACAAACAATTAAACTACTGTGTATTTTTTATTTGACGTAAATAAGTGATTCTGAAATTTGTTTTGAAATTTTTAATTAAGATATTTTAGTGTTAAATATTTAGTTATTCATACATATCTAGTTAAATATTCTTATCATTTTATTTATTAAAGATGGCTTAGTCAAATAAGTATCTACTTCATTGTTTAATTTTTATTTTTCCTAAATATAAAATAAATAAATATTGGGATACATACCTCCAAAATTTTTGTTGTAGCCAGATTAGTTAGCGTTTAATCACTGTACGTAGGAAATAATATTAAAACATCTTGACTAATTATGAAGACCTATAACCGAATATTTAAGATTTTCCAAAACAACTTTCACGTAAACCTAATCCAGTCAAAGTGTTTAATGTGTTTCTTCGATCCGCCAGATATCGGAGATATTCGCTTCTCAAGTAGGTTGAGATAAGGCAAAAGGCAAAGAGCGCAAGACGGGTAGTCGCACGTACTCTCCCTGCAATCTAGTGACTACACAGAGTTGGAGCACTTCACAATATCCACGTTTCCTCTATTTAATCGGCCTCCAATTTTTTGAGACTACTTGAATTATTCAGGTCATTCACTGATTATTTTAAAATTTTATTCGAAAGAATTGACACACGAAACAAACCCAAGATAAATCGCCTTGCTTTGAGAAAAATACGGAAATGTATTCTTTGTTTCACTGTTTGCACTAGGTATTATGGAAATATTGATATTCCGAGACCTGATTAACATACAATGGTTATAGGCACGTCGAAATCTATCAAGCTACTTTAGCACAACTGCACCATTTTGTGGGCTTTACCTGGTTTTTATACATGTTACGTGTAAACAATAAACGCCTCCTCGATGGTATTGTATGAATATGTTCATTTACATAGTGCTGTTATTATTTCAACTACTTACTGCTTCTGTGCTTTGCGCAAAATCGTGATCAATTAAGATCCACCATAAAAAAAATGTGAGCCGTCATGGCTGGCAGATGTGAAACATTGAAATTGTTTTTTACAACTAATAAAAGTAGAGATTATGACAGGAACTAAATATGGCATGATGAAAAAATACATTATTATGAATTGTCTCCAGAAAATGATGACAGTTTATTTAAGAAACATTTATTTTCTTAATATACAAAAATTGTGAATTCAAAATATTTCAGTGTGACTTTAAAATTCTACTAAACTCAAGAATTTTAGTAGTTATTACAATATATTAATAAAGATCTTAAATTATAAATACCATTAATAATAAATAATAAACCACAATTACAAAATTAATTAATTAATTTATTTTTTGATGTTCAATTTAAAAAAATAACTAAAATATTGGTGTGCTACTCACTATCAGCTGATTTTAAAATACAATTTTGCACGTCTTTATTAAAATTCTTCAGGCAATTGTTTTAGTGAATTATTTTTAATAAAAATGAAATTAAAATAATAATTAATATTCTTATAATATATGCAATAAAAATTGTCTAAATTTTAATTTACCAAGAGAGTAGAATATACAATTACTATATTTTTACAAAATATACACGTGCATAAAGCAGATAAATGCACACTTTAATCATAAAAATATAATTTACTTACTGATGACTTGATAGTGTGTCATAGTGTGATTTTGCTTTCTTTGTAGGAGGCTGCACACTTTCATTTCCTAAATTATCGATGTCAGACATGACATATTTTATTTAAAAAAAAACTAAATTAGAAGAATAAAATTATCACTTCGTCAGGATTTGAACTCAGGTATCGCGGTTTATAGTTCCGACCATCTCCCAATACGTCACCGTTTCTTATTTTGAAATTTCAAAGAACAATGCCCAACTGCCATACATCGTTTTATTTCAGTTTCAACTTTAGCGTCTTAAAATAAAAAAAATCTAAAAATCGCCGCTTTAATTTCTGAGCTTAGATATATAAGAATTTTCAGCAGACACCCCAGAACCAAAGTATGTTGAGATTGAATTCTTATAACCATTGAGTCATAGAGTAGGGGAGACTTACGGCTGCCTGTAATTTTTACCATTATTGGAACGAAGTTCTTTATCGCGCGTTGTGAAAGGGGGCTAGATGGCAAATTACGACACTTTTTGATTCTTACGAATGACGACACTTTTTTTGAAGTGATTCAGAGAGTTTTACAGAGATGGCGCTGTACAACTTTCTAAATCACACTAACTACTTTCTAAACTTCATTCCATCCGGGTGTCCCTTGACACCTCTCATGTTTTAAAATTTTTTATTCTGACTTTTTTTTTGATTGACAACCGGAAATGGAAATTTGACATCATTATAATTGTCATACCAACATTTATAACGAAATTCTGTCTGTAATATTGGCCAGAAGTCTCCCTATATCTTGCTTGATACAAGCTATGTATCGAAGTGAGTGCCCGAATGAAAATGGACATTGTTGACATCATTGTTATTATAGTCAATTCATCACTTGTTAATAAAATTATTTTACACTGGGTAATACGGGTACAGGTATTAATTTTAAAATACGTAAAAAAATAATTGTATAACTGACGTTTTAAGACGCTAACAAAAATAAAAAATAATTTTTGGGCATTGTTCTTTGTCTTACCGTATGCTACAGCATATCAAACCAAGTTTATTTATGATTACCCACATTGTGTTATAATATTTTTTTTCATATTGACCTACCATAATAATATAGAGCGGCAAAGCGTCGCCACGGCCTGTATCATAACGCCAAAAATCAGGTTTACTCCTCGCCTATAGATGTTTCACATCAAAAAATATGGACGTTCTCTAACAATCTAACGCTATGTTATACATTGTTTTCTTTTTGTGTTTCGTATTCTTAAATAATAGGGATGTTGACAAATAGGATTCAATTTTATCTTATAGATAGAATCTCAATCTTTACGAAAAAAATATTGTAAAAATAATAATCTTCAATTTAAAAACAAAAACTGATAAATAAAAATCATTATCTTTCCCACCAAAAACGTAAGGTGACGTCAATAACCGATATTCAATTTTATCTGTCTACTGAAGTTTGTTGAATTTCCGTATAAAATAGGAACAATGACGTCATATTCTCAAAATGGCGTTTAAGGTCACGTGACAGTAAGTACAATTTTTAACATTTTGAATTAATGATATTTAATTTATTGTGATTGATTTCGATAAAAGAATCATATTTTAGGCCTTTAAATGTTACCACTAATACTTTAGACAAAAAATATTGATTTAAAATTAGTGTCAACATCCCTATTTGATTGCTTTCATAATGACAAGAACTCCTTGAATTGAACTAAGCAACAACGACATTTCGATGTGCGTGTACTATGAACGTCATTGGCGGAATCTTTTAACTTTAATGAAATTCCTGGAAAATAGCACGCAAGAATATTTTCTGAATTACGAAATAATCGAGGATGCAATCAAAATTTTGCTCTCCTAGCAAAATATCGTAAAAATATCGAGAGGATTTACATACAAAATTACTTAGGTATGTAATAAATATATTAGTTTTGTTTTGGAAGAAATACGTTTTATAACTATCGGAGTTCTTGTTGACAATCTTATTGGCAGCAGCCTAGCACTGCTCGAAAAGAAAAGAAAGGTTGAAGGAATAACAGGAAAACTGTCGAAGTAACGTTTAATGGTCGTAGCGCACATATCAACTCGGAAAGGGATCGGCACCGGGTCGCCTCGCCGTCAACCTAACGTAAGCGCGTTATAACCGAACAACAGCTCCAAATCGACTCGGCTACGGCTAGGCGACGCCGCGCTTACGGCTCGCCGGCCGCTGGTTGACGGAATGAATGACAGCAGTTCGCCGACGCAGCGGTAGCCGCGGCGCGGCGCGCGCACGAGGAAACGGAAAGTCGAAGGATAGCGTACGGTGAGATGTAAGCGCGGGTACGGCAAGTCGTCCACGCACCGTACCGCGGTTCGTGAGCTTGTCTCGAGGCGAGGCGATTACGTTACGAATCCGATAAGTGTGCTTTACAGTAGGGAGTTTCATACAAAGAATACTGACATGCAAGAGTTGATACGTTTACGTTCCGTTTACGAGTTGATATGTGTGCTACGACCATAATACGTAACGTTTATGTACTCTGTGCGTTTAATTGTTAATTGCACAGATTATAGATCTGAGGTGAATTTAATAAATTGTAATGAGCAATTGTAGTGTGCAATTAATTTGATGAATTATGTAATGTTATTTTATAATTGCTTTCAGAAGTATTTTAAAGTTACTATGTTCATATGAACATAGTATATACTATGAAGCAGATTTGTTGTTTCCTTCTTAAATACCTATATAATATGTAATATTTAAAAAATGTCTATGAGCAGCGGTGATCCTTTTGTGGTGATCGTTTCGGGGTGCCATTTTCTTACCTAGTATTTAAAATATTAAAAGTTAGTTTTTTAAGAAATAGTAACTGCCTTTATTTCGGGAAACCTATTTTTTAGGTTTACCACCAACAGCATTGGAAAGTCAAGAGGACGATTTTTGCGAAAACCCTTAGACTAACCCCTTCGAGAAGATGGCATTGCAAGCATTCTAAGGTCACACTCGGTGATCTTTGGACCTCGGCTAAGGACAACGTTTGGTGCCGGACGCTCTCGCGGGAATGCCGAATTGCTGTATGAAAAACGGACCAGTAAAGTTTCTATGTGTTGTGTTTGTGAATGGGCATATTATCCCGGGAAAACGATTCTGGTCTTCTTGCATATGTCTGTCTAGGTCGTCTGAGTCTGACCCCGTGGAACAGGTTATGGAAAACGCCGAGATGGTAACGGATTACAGGTTTATGTGGCCAGCCGGACAACTAGGGGTTGGGATGGTTTGCGGCCGATTCGCAGTAGCTTTGGAAAGCCACTTAAAGTGTGAAAGCAGATTGAGGGAAATACAATTAATGTTAAACGTCACAACGCGCTTTTATTTTTCGGCTCCAAAACTAATAACTAAGAAAGTGGGTATACCTAACCTACACATTATTTTACCGTGGCGTAAAGTTCCTTTAATATTCCTAGATTAGATAACCTAGTCCTACGTAGTTCATTATCCATAATTCAATAGTACCGTTTACATTTGTAGTCAACGAGCTGTGCAGATCATCTTGTAGATATTTATAGTTAGTGCAATTTACGTAATATATACCTACTATAATCCGGATGTAGATAATTTATTTACAATGTTACATCACAGCAGAAATTAATTAAAAATACAGTGATATTTATAATTTCATTGATTTAATTACATCTTAGATTCATTATCATGTGTCCTGCAATGGATTTTTCTTCTCTTGATATTAAATAAACTTTATACGAAGGTATAAAATACAGGCAATATGAGATTAGTAATCAGTTGTTATATTTATTTTTCATTGTATGTACAAACAATAAGGAGTTTAATAAATAAATAAGTAAATCATAAATAAGCTCTAGCACACTCTCATTCTGACCATGGGCATGCACGTATGAAAAAATTAAGATCCTTTTAAATATTTGTTTGTTACATAAAGGTAGACTTTTCATTGAACCCAATCACTTTGTTCAGCGGGCAGGCTCACTACGAACTTCTTAACAAGCTACGGTGGAACTATCCATTCGATAGATAGATTTCTTTAAAATTTTGGAGAACTCACCAATAGGTTATTATGGTGAGGTTTATATTCAAATTTTTTAAATTATTCTCGTAATTTTATTATTATTCATTGGTGAGTATTTCGCTGTCCTTACCTACGATAGATGCAGGCGATGCAACGATCTTTTACGGGACTCAATGTCCATGTACGTGTTTACAATTAATTTCCCCATTTAACACGATTTATTCATTGAAATTTTTAGGCGAAATAACTTATTATTAAGCACTGCATGGTGGTAAGGAATTCGATAGATACTTTGAATGATTTAAATAACTTGAACACTGGGAAATAACAGTGTTGCTGAGGAGCTTCTTTTACCAATTTATTTTTGCACAAAGCACTTAACTGAACGATGGCAGTAGCAAAAATTCCTCCATTATTACAGTAGCTTGGAAATAGTTTATCTTAAGTATCTTGTCAATATTGTTAGTCGTTCTGTCGCTAATTACCCAGTACTAATAAGCAATTCATTTTACACTAACTATACTAATTAAATTGTCATATGTATAGACTAACTCTCGTTGCTGGTGTTAATGGTTCTGTATTGATTGTCAATAGTAATGTAAAAGTTAATAATAATCGATAATCGTCAGGTATTAATTCCGGCTAGTTGTTGATAAGGAATTGGAAAAGGTTTGAGAATGATCCACCGTTGTTATAGAAACAAAATAATATTCTTATTCTAGACACCCACCCGTCTGCTTTAGAATTAACACAAATGTTAATGATATATATAAAAGAAAATGTTTGATAATGTTATAACATCTATAGAGTTTCTCTATAGAGAAATAAGACTTTAATTAAAAATAAGGGTTTCAGAGATAGCTTTTTTCTGAAATGTATTTCTGTAGTATTTTTTCCTCATTAATTTGTTTAATCTCAAGGTTTACTGGCTGATAATATTTATTTTACTTTGTCACGGTCTTTGCAAATGTGGGGAACACATCATGTGACTCTTCATGGTCGAATGAAGGTAGTTTGTTGCTCTGCCAAGAAATATAATTTAGTGCACATAGCTCGCGACTTTTTTGACCCAAAGTTGTAATATTCAACAAAATCATACAGATTTTACTAAATTTATTTTCCAAGTATGGAGTTTCGCGATGTGTTTTGTTGTTATCTCAAGAACAACCACTATATTCACACACACCTTGAGTTTAAATGAATGTGTCAGTATGGTTTCAAAGTTTATTTTGATAGCCCCATTAAGGCTAAGAACGGAGAATTATGATTTAAGGAGCTTAGGCTGTAGACCATATTTATTTTCATTTGCACTCTGGTATTTCTGAAACTGTTCAGCATAATCTGGTCCTACCGTTTCACACTCCAACTCCACTAGGGTAAAAGCCGGATACTTGCCTCAGTGGGATACTTGCCCCGGTTTCGAATACACTATGTTAGGGATGTTGGTGACATTAACACTTTACTACAATAAGAAGTGCCCCTCCCGCAGGCTTCAGTGCCATGTAAGCCGTGAGAGTATATGCATTCGTTTTGTCCATATGAGCAAATATCTTCCAAGACGAAACTTTGACGGGCGACGAAATTATTTTGGTATGTAATTTCTGTTGAATATTTTTTAATACTGATTGGGTTTTAGTCGACTTCTTGTTTCTATGGATGCATTATAGTTTAAATTATAGTATTTAATACATTTTACTCTTAATTTCTTACTATTTACTTAGAAAATGTAAAAAGGATAGTCGCCCCATTTACTTTTGCGGATAGTCGCCTTTGGGAAAATTATCCGCAAAAGTAATAATATAACTATAAATTCTTTAACAAGCTAGTCAAATATTTTCTTTTGATGTTGTCTCCAACTTATTGGCTCTCTCGCCCAGCGCTACTGCAGGTACATAGTGTACCTGCCGAATGAGGGGTCCACAGTGCGAATCCCATTCGGGGCCGACGTTATTTGTTATGTCTACTGTGTATGCCCACCTATCTTCCTATCCTAATCCTAGCATTTATTATTATTGCTGTAACCTATTTTAATAAATACCTACTTAGGTAAGTTTTTCATGCGTTTATTCTAGGTATCTAACCAAAATCAGGCGTGATGCTGCGGCATATTACCTGGTCAGAAGATAGTTTAGCACTAGCGTTCGAAGAATTAAAAAAACCAAAAAAGAATCAACGAACCAGTTCTGAGGGTCTTCCGCCTTGTTCCAAAGTTTACATGCAAAAGAAATCGGCATATATTTCTTCAGATCTTTTTTTATAAATGGCTGACTGAACATTTTATTCCAACATTATTGCAACATCCGAAATGTTGAAAAGTGAAAAGCCTAGCATCTGGTGTAAAATAATGGTACTGCCAAAGATTGCCACATTGTTCTCTTTGTGATAAATAATAGTAATTTTACTAATAACTTACGTAACTTTTAAGTTTCCAGGCTATTTTTGTTTTATTTTTATAGTTTAAAATGAGAAAACAACACTATTTTTTACGTTCTATTATATTGTAATTTTTACTTAATAAAGAATCTCAGTAAATAAAAAAGACCAAGTACTTAAATTGATAGTTTCTGTCTAAAAAAATCATATTGAGGCCTCTATCCTTGCACGAGGCAAGTATCCCACGAAGCATTTTTAACGTTAGGCTAGTATCCGCCACAGTAGGCAAGTATCCGCTTTTTGAGAGGTCAAATAAAACATGATTTACTCAAAACCAATATTAATTATGTTTACAAAAATAGGCCAATATAATAGATAAAAGACCTATGTTTTGATATACATGTTGCATTATTCTTAGTAATTGCATATTTTCATATAATAGAGCTTATTTGAAAAGTGGGGGAACTATCCGGCTTTTACCCTATATGCGCGACTGCGTGACGCAAGGGAGGGTGATGTGTAATGTGTTTATCAATCTATATAGTATGTATGTTTGTAGTAGTATTTATGTAAGAAGTGAATGAAACCCAAAGATTTATTCATAAAATATCATTGATGAAACCTAACTAAAAAGTGTAAAATAAAAAAATATATTAAAACATAAATACCCCGATTGCGTAAAATAAACTAAAAAGAAAAAAAAACAAGCCCAGTTGTTGTAAAAAGTAATACTGATTTAAGACACCATAGAAGGATTAACAGTCGGGACCCGTTTAAATTTTACAGGGATGCTTGGGATTTGGGAAAAATAAACAAGATTTGATTGGTTGTAAAATGGCTTCCAACTGTTAATCCTTCTATGGCTTAGTTGTTTAGTAATACTTTTAACAACATTATAAACTACTGGGCTCATTTGTTTTTAGTTTTTTTACGCAGTCGGTTTTTTTATTTCTTTTTAGTTTATTATTCGCAACCAGATTTTTTGTTTTTTAATATATTTTTTTATTTACTATTCCTTTTAGTAAATCCAATCTGACGGATAATGTATAGTATATTTCGCATATTGGCATATCGTATAAATTATAAAAGCAAAGCAAAAGCAAAGCTTAAGAGGCGACAGAATCATGAAATTTAGTATGCATCGGGTTTCGGCGGTGATAAATCGATCTAGCTAGGATTCATTTTTGAAAAATTTCGTTTTATCCGTGTTTTCAGGCAGTGAAAAACTGCTTCCTGATATCTATTGGCGAGTAAGCAACACTAAAGCTACTTCAATACATGGTGTCGGAGCAAAGGTAATCCGGGTACTCCAAACGCTACTACGAGTTTATTTAAAGATATCGAACAAGTAAGAGTTCCATTCACACAAAACATAAAATTCATAAAATATTTTTAGTTTTCTTAACGCCTATGATACACATGGTAATTTCTAGCCCATAATTATGCGCGATACCTACTGAGATTCTGGTGGAGGCGGCAACTTCTGAATGTGTATGCTTGTGTATGACGTATCTATTCAAACATTTATGCATAGTGCATATGTGTGCTCAACTAGCATGTTGTAGTTACTAGCATTTGTAACAGAACCATAATGTTATATCGCACCCTCAGTGGAAAAAAGGCATAAGTTGAAAATTGCAATTTTACAAGAGAGCAAAAAATCTGCTAAAATATCAGTAAGTAGTCAAAGGAATTTACATTACGATTTCTTGCACAAAACCGTTAAGATTAATGATAAAAATTTGAAATCTGTTTCCCATTTTATTCATCATTATTAGAATTATTGCACTAAACAGGAAAACAATTATTGAAAGCAATAGGAAGGAAATCTATGGAAAATTTATAAAACGATTAGTATTTCTGTAGATGTTGTTGATTAATTGCATTTGGTCGTAGGAAAATGGATTAATTAATTTCTGCGGAATGACACTAGTGGCACGTGTCTTAAATCGCACGCTATCGTATTGTCATTCCAGTTTATCAAGAACTCGAAAGTAAGTTAATTGGATAATGCATTACCGCTGTTGCAGATCGAGAGCTCCTTCCGGTGCCTCCAGTTGACTGCAAATGCAGCTTCACTGCCTCCACCCCGGAACGCTTTGGACGAGGGCCGCTAGACGGCGGTGACCGTTTCGCGTACCGCACTTCAGGCTTCACACCGCTTTTATCTTGTTTCGGCACTTTAATCTCCTGTTTCTTTCCTTTACGGTAATGATTAGCACTAAAATCTCGAGTCTTCATTTTTATCAATTTGAATCATTTGATTCACATGATCATCTTAGCACGCGCGTCAATTCGTAATTTTGCGTCAACGATTTCAGTTGACTGATTTTGATAAAAATACCAACGGAAGTAGGTTCGGGCTATTGATCGAAGATAAGATATATTCACCTCGAAGGTAAGATGGAAAGATCGCTTGTAAAAAATAAAAAATCGATCGTTTTGTGTACGTGACAGCGGAGGCCCTTTATGTTAGCACCTCGATGTGATCACGTAGAAGCCTTGAACTGGCGCTGAGCTGGAGGTGACGCGGTATCGGTCACGGTGCACTTGTTTCAGGATTTGCACTAACACTTAACAGTCTTTAAGATGTACTCCACAACGTACGCAATTCGCCTCCGTCGTATTGTATGTGCAACCGGGCGTCGTCGGAGCCTGATCGGACTGGCGCGCGTTCGCCACGAACTATTTTAACTTTGACGTCGCCACATGTTAATTAAAGAATTCTTCTGAGAGTAATAGTTGTTCATTACTGAAAATTAGTTTTTCAAATACTGTACAAGCCTCATAGTACTTATCTACTAACAATTTATTTATTATAACAGAATTATTTATATTTTAAAACAGTATCATATTTGTTACATGAATCATCAGGATCAGCGTAATTAAAACAACATTAATTATATCGCGGTCATTTAATCTGTAACAATGTTTCATTTTGTAATTATTTTCCTTAAATGTAGTTCAATTCTCGTATCATTACGTAGTAAGTATTGTACAGTATTACTAATATTTTCACTTTTAAACCTGATTTTCAATTTGCACACCCAACAGTTTTGTGAGCATCACGTTAAATTTAGCCCGTAAAGATTTTTCGTAAGGCGAAAACCAATCAATTAGCTCCATAGACTTAAATTATATAGACGGGCTATTCCGAACAAAATCCGTGTCACAGTCTCACCAGCCACAGAGTACTTTATGACTACGTGCCGTCATAGAATAGGAAGGGTGACGCGACGATTACGTTCTGTCAAGTTTGGTTCAAGATGGCGGCATTAAATAATTTGCACTAAATAATTTTTAAAAATGTAAGTAAAAATTTAGTTACTGACCAATTTTAATTAAATAAACTCAAATAAAGTTCTAACGTAATTTATAATGAAAACATTTTAACTCTACACAATAAAATAAACGTTATTACTCGTACATATTGTGTTCTTGAACATTTTGAAACACTCAAAATGACATCTACTTCTTTCGCTAGCTCGAAGCTGACTAAAATGCGTTAGTCCACTTGGAGTCAATACAGGTGTCCTCCAGGTGTAAACTTTTAGTACTGAACAGCCTGTCTATACATATAGGTCTTTGATTAGCTCTGCTACCTTATTGCACACCGAGAAAGTAGGAAACACAGTTGCATAATATGTATATTTTTTGTCCCTTAATGATAGCCCTTCTACCATCTGCTCAGTAATTGAGACGATATATTATAGGTACATATCAGAGGAATATTATGTAACTTATAGCTACTTATTAATTAAGGCTTAGAAAGAAGTTTAAATATTTTTAAATAGATTTCATTATGTTAAATTTACCTCTGTTACACATTATGTGATTAACGTTTACAGTCTCAGATTAGAAAACAAAATGTTTACAGTATTCATTGGTAATAAAAGTAGGTACATACTTGATTTATAGAAATTATAGATATATAGAAATAAAAAATTACCGTACAGCATAGAGTGGTTTTATGGTTCTATGGTTTTAACTGAAAGAGTTTCAGCATTAGGTTAAGTACCTACGACGAAGTAGCGACGGTTATTTAGTACGGTATTTTACGCAAATAGTCAAAATACTGGACTGAAGTATCTATGCCGAATTTAAACACTGATTGTTTAAATTCGGCATAAATACTTCAATCCGTCCACTCGCGACCCGCAACAACTTTCAAACCACTTTTGCATACGCTAGCGCCGTTGTGGAGAGTTTTTGAACTGTTATTTACTGCTTATACCTTGGCGGACATATTTTCAATTTTCTCCTACTTCTATCCTCCATGGTACCTCCATGAACTGAAAGAATAATACACCCTCTGGCGATCGCAGGAAGAGTTTTAGTATTGTGAATTACACGATGCTGTAAACGGAATTAATTCAAGAATTTTACATCAGATGGCGCGCGCTTCTTAGAGAAAATTTTTGTGTCGATAGCAATGATATCTTATATATCGAAAGATTCTACGTATTTTCTATAGATGACTCTGATTCTAGGATTAAAATTTTTTAACCGCTAACTTAAGATTTTCATTAGAATCTTATATTAACTTTGACAGATGCTTTGAGTGGATAGATTTATTTTTAAGAGTATTTCATTATTTGTACCCATAAAGTCAAACACAAATTTTTGTAGTTGCATCAAAATCAGCGGATTTTCAAAAAAAAAACTTTAAATTCTAATTTACTCCCTTTTCCAAAACCGCTGAATTATTTATATTATTTTTTTTTTAAATCTAAAAGCTAAATCTCTGTTTTCGTAGGGATTGCTTTGAACTTATCAGGTTTTTAAGCAATTCTCTTCATTTATTTACTTCCTTTAGGTCCTTTAGATTTTATTCATATTAATTTATACGTATTTATTTATTTCTAACCAAAAAACTTACTCCTGATTATCGTGGCACTTTATTAATTTATTGAAAGCGGATTTTCGAACAAACTTTCAACTCCAATTTCTTATTCCTTATCTCTGATTAGTGGAATTTCCAAAAATCCAGCCAATTTTGCCTACGTTGCAAAGTTAATTTGTGTACAAATATATCGTTTTTAAAAACATCATGGGATTAGAAAAAAATTCCTCATGAAAGTGTTTGTGCAATTGTTGCGAAAAGATTCAGCTATCAGTAATATTTGCTCAAGACATGGGTTTTATAAAAATAAGGACCTTGTGGGGTGGGATTTCATTCCCTTTTGGAAACCTACTTTTTTATTTCTTCCCATGATATTTCTTGTGCATTCGCTTAGCATTAGTAAGAAGTTCTCTAAAAATTTTACTTTATATAGAGACCTCCATTACTTGACGTTTTTGAAGCATACACAAACCAACTTAACATTTTTATAAAAATATTAAATATTTTTACAGGCAACATTAACGAAGTACATAACATAAGTAATTATAATATAAAGTAAACTACATACCCATTTTCTGCAATGTTTTATTACTACATATATTTATTAATAAATACACATACGTATGTACTATCAGTGTATAATTGTATAAAAAGGACTTTTGATTTACATTATACAGAAAGACAACCTGATAACATAAATGTTACGTTTCTACTGTAGCTTAACTCTAAGTGTCTTAAATGTGTAGTTTTGCAAATTATAATAAATACATGTATCACTGAATTTATGGATAATTAATAACAACAATAAGGTACTACTTAGGAGTATGTAATAATATATGTAATCATGGCCATAAGATCATAATTATAAGGAGATATTAGATCACAGACTGGTTCCTTAAACAAATATTACGCTAGTGAAAAGTTACAATATAACTTATGATCATTATCAAAATAACAAACCTGGGTACCTAATTTTTACGAAGTTACCATTATCGATGGCCACTTGTCCTTCCACCGATCCTGGATGGCATGGCATCATAGGTACAAATACAAATATTCTTTATTGTTCACCAATTTCAACACAATAAAAAGATATAAAAATAAGAAAGCAATCATACATAGGTACTTCGACGTCATTAATCAATTTGTATTTGTGCTAAAACAGTTGTATTGCTTGAATTTAGGTCTTCTATCCACGTAGACGCACGTCACACGCACGCTATTACAAATTATCGCTTGTTTGCAGTTTGCTTGCATCTTGCGTTAAAAGTGCGAAATCTGTCCACCGAGCGGAATCGTCGCATTTGCCTACTACCTGTGCTTCATTATGCAGTTTACATGCAATCGTCAAGTGAAGCACCGTGGACAATCCATCCATCCATCAGCCCTTGATAGTCCACTGCTGGACATAAGCCTCCTCTAACTTGTGCCACTCTGACCGGTCTTGAGCCTTCTGAATCCAGCGGATGCCCGCTGTCTTCTTCAGTTCGTCAGTCCAACTGGTTGGGGGCATCCTATACTCCGTTTTCCGAGACATGGGCGCCATTCGAGGACCTTTCTTCCCGGTTATCA